>ML792280.1:2745-14857 GCA_009831015.1 Picea engelmannii | reverse complement strand
TATATATATATATATATATATATATATATTCTTGTTTTATTATTAAATAATTTAAACAAATTTAAACAATCAAAATTAAAATTTAATAATAATTTAAAAGAATAATTAAATAATAAAAATAAAAATAAAATAATCAAACTACAATTAAATAAATAAAAAAATTAAAAAAAATTAAAAATAAAATAAAAAATAAAGTGTGGGCACTCATGAAGCCCACGTACCTCTTACCTAACTCTCCCCATAAGAAGAGTAAACACAAAACCCTACTTCTTCTCATTCTTCTTAAAAAAAAATTGTTTGGCTCCAATGGTTCCGCTAAGTTGTCCCTGAGCGGCCATGGCTTTGTTAATGCGACTTTAGCTCTCAGGTATTTTTTGCAGCTACAGGTTTCACCCTCATCCTAAATCATCTACCCTTGTTTCTAAATATAGGTTGCAACTATTTTTGGCTTAATGGGCACAACCCGTCTTTCTTTCCCTGAATCTCTCGGTGAAATCGGGTTGGCAAGACAAACACTAAGGGTTCCCTCTGCGCGTTGAAACATGGATAAAACATTGTGAAACAAGAGGGCACCATCTTGTGGGCTCCTCCTTCATGGATTGGTGCTTGGTTTCTGACTCATGTGGATGGGCTCTCGGCTTGTGGGCATGACATCATACCCATTTCTGTTCAGTTAGCACATAATGCACTATTATGCCCTTATGGGCTCCTTCCTTGACTTGATTCTTGGTCACTGGGTTCTTTTTCCATGGGAGCGTTGGTGTTGGACCATTCTTCAAGGCTCAGGCTACCATAGGAGGAGAGGATGGGCAGATACATTTTTTGTAAGAACCTAAAGCCTAAAAATTTCATAATTTAAACATTAAGATTGTTCAGCATAAGCAATAAGTAATTTATTTCATTCATATAAGTAGCATAAATTAACTTTACGAACAACATGCTAATAATTTACATAATCATCACATAAATTGGCAAATTCATAAATAAAATACCTCTTCCTGATGCTAAACTCCCTCTTATCTAGTTGTCCTCTCTGATGCCTTGCCCAGCCTGCTTCTTTGACCAAACCCTGCCTAAACCGACTAACCACCCAGCCAGCTAGGAGAAGCCTGTCCGACTCCCTAGCTCCAAGTTACTGTAAGGAATCCTGGCCCCTGTGCCCAAAAACCCCAACAACCCAGTTCCCCCTGCAATGGTTCACCAAAACCCCAAAACCAAACTCCCCCAAAACCAAAAAAAATATCCAACAACCAGCATACAGTCCTCTCCTCCCAAATTTTCATAATAATCTCCTGTAGGACTCCTCCCCGTCATATCTCTCCTCGTTCACCGACTCCCTATCCTCCATTAATTACCTTATCCTCCCCATTATTACCTTATCCCCTTTCCTTTATTATCTTATCCTTTCCTGTCATACGAAAAGTTTCATAATGATTAAATTAAATTTACCCCTTAATGCTTTACCCAAATCATTGAATGTGTTAAGTAATCAATTAATTGATTAATTAATCAATCAATATTTATACACAATTAATTAATTAATATTATTAATACTAATCATTATTTAACTAAAACCATATTAGGACAATTAATTATCTAATTAATTATACTTAGTAATCCCTATGAAACTATTTAACCAGGGTTGTTACATACACTCACCCTTTAGGAAACTTCATCCCTAAGTTAAGGTATCTCATGATACAAAGGAAAAGAAACATGGTTCACACATTCATAACAATTAACCGACATTATTAGTAAGTAAACCAAAAAACTCATTCATACTAGTGTACATGTACAAGAAATGCATGTGTAGCTAGTACATACAAGTCTTGTGTATGTAGTAATAATCAATAACTATCACCCTTATAGTAATTTATGTATGCATCCAATCCAATCAACAATACTATTCTTTTATAAAAGACAATAAACCAATCAAATGTTTGGGAAATCCTTTAATTACAATCATCTAGTTCAACAATTTTATTTAGACAACTATGGTTTAGTTATGTAATTATGAATATTCATATATACACATTTTCTTTTTAGAAGGGGAAAACAATAAATTCCACCATCAGGCAAATCTCCATACTTTCTCAACTATTTCTACTCATCCTTCCTCCCTAACTTACTTCCATCTTCATTCCTATCCTTCCTCTGCTGGACTATCTTGGAGCGTCAACTATATTGACCTAACTCCAAATAGAACCTGTAAGCGGAAGTGTCACTATCTCAACCAAGCTTCCCTAGCAGGAAACTAATAGTCATCATCACATGTCTAGGGGATCATGAGATAACACCGTCCTCCCATGACTTCAGGTTTCAGAGGATACATGGTGGGAAATGCCTCCACCTCTCCTAATCATAACTAGGGTCCACACCCTACAATGGAATATACAGTGGCACCGTGTTGCTGGGATTTTTGTCATCATTTATTTGGTTTTGGGCAGTCTCATCACCTGAAATCCTACACTGGTCCACATATCATAGCAATGCATCCAAACCAATATAATTTCACATACAAATATTCATACCATATTGTTTCTTGGCCAGTGGTCATGCCATCCACTCTCATCATTATTATTCCTTGGATATTTCATAGCCCATAACCTGCTGATTAGTTTGTAACACAACTCATACATTTCCATGCATTATCATCATGTATTTGCATACAATCATCATTTCAATTTGGTATCCGTGTACCAACAACTTAACATCAAAGTTTTCAAGTTAGAAATAGAGCTCATAATATCCTATAATTCAATTTCGACACTCATTCATAAAATTATCATTTACCAATTAGATTGCATCATATCCCATCATCATCAATCACATTTAAACATTCATAAAATTTACATCCACATAGTAGATCGCATCATATCCATCATCATCAATAATATTTAAACATTCATGAAATTTACTTTCTCACAATATATCACATCATATCCAACATTATCCAAATACATTTAAACATTCATAAAGGTTCATACATCTTAAAAGTTTAAGTGTATCATTTAATAGTTTCACTGTGAATAGAAAATAAAGTATATAGGCCTCAGGTAATCCTGGCTGTCTAAGTCAAATGGTGGTGTTACATACACCCAACCTTCGAGAAACATATTCTCAAGGTGGTCAAAAAAGTGAGGGATAGTCTCGTCGTAATGTTTCGACGTCTTCCCAAGTAGCAGATCCTGGACTATACTTGTCCCATTGGACCTTAACTTGGTCTACCAGATGGTTCCTGAGCTGTTGGACTCTATGGTCCAATATGCGTAATGGTTCTACCGTGAGAGTTCCCACGTCCGATACATGCAATTCCTTCTAATTTAATTTATGTGATTCATCAACAACATAATGACGTAAAACAGATACATGCAAAACATTATGAGTTTTATGCAAGTGGGGTGGAAGTATGAGACGATAGGAAATGGGTCCAATTTTATCTTGGATTCTGAATGGTCCTATAAATCGAGGTGACAATTTTGTCCCCTTCCCGAACCATATGGTACTCTTATTAGGCCTGATATGAATGAAAAACTGGTCTCCCACTTCATAACTTCGGTCGATCCTGTGTGCATCCGCATAACTTTTCTACCTATCCTGTGCTTCCTTTAGTCTCTGCCTAATCTGAATCACCTGTTCCTCCATCTCTTGAATCAATTCTGTCCCAACTGTTACTTAGTCTTCTAGTCTATCCCAACTCAACGATGTTTTGCATGGCCTTCCATGCAGGGCTTCGTAGGGTGGCATTCTGATGGAGCTATGAAAACTGTTATTGTAGGCGATTTCTACCAAAGGTAGGTACTTCTCCCAATGGGTTTGATTATCCATGACATACATCCTGAGCATGTCTTCCATGACCTGATTTACTCTCTCAGTTTTCCCATCTATTTCAAGATGATAATTTGTGCTTAAGTTTCACTGAGTCCCCAATGCTGACTGCAAACTTGTCCAAAACCTAGAAGCTAATCTGGAGTCCCTATCTGAAATGATCTTCTTTGGTATCCTGTGAAAATGGATGACCTCACTTACAAAGACACATGCCACATTAGTGACATCGTAAGTGTCTCTAACCGGAATAAAATGAGCACTCTTGGTTAACTTATCAACTATCACAAGAATGCCATTGTGACTATGAGATGTGAGTGGAAACCCCACAACAAAATCCATAGAAATGACTTCCCACATGGACATAGGAACATCATGTGGTTGTAGGAGGCTTGTCGGGTGATGGTGGTTGGATTTCACTTGTTGACAGTCTAGGCACTTGGTGATGAAATGGATTACATCACGCTTCATGCCTACCCATAAGAAGAGATTCCTCATGTTTGCGTACATCTTCTTCACACCCGGATGCACACAATAAAGTTTTCTATGGGCTTCCTTCAGTATGATGCTTCAAATATCCCCATTTTCAGGGATGTACATCCTTCCCCAATATATTAACAATCTGTTTGTTTCCAGACTATATCCTTCATACTTTGGATCTAACTGCCTCCCACTCTGGAGGTTTGAAGTAACCTCTAAATACCAATTGTCTCCCTGGAGTTGCGTCAACACATGTTTCCTCAGATTGATCTTTAAAGGTACGAAGGAGAAGACACGTGGTCTCCTACTCAAGGCATATGCGACCACATTTTCCTTTCCCTTGATGTATGAAATACCAAAATTGTACTCACTCATAAACTCACTCCATCGCCTTTGCCTGGAATTCAGATCCCTTTGAGTGAAGAGATATTTTAAACTTTGATGGTCCATTTTGAGCTCAAAGTTTCGCCCCACAAGATAGTGCCTCCATAGTTTCAGAGCTAGCATTACAACTGCCAGCTCTAAATCATGAGTGGTGTAAATCTCTTCATGTTTCTTCAACTTCCTTGACGTGTAAGATATCACTCCTCTATCTTGCATTAGCACAACCCCCAACCCTTGCTTCGAGGCATCTGTGAAGACTGTGAAATCCTTTTCCATATTCGATGCTCGTAGAATTGGCGCACTAGTTAGTAACCTCTTAAGCTCAATGAATGCACTATCACATTCTTCTGTCCATTCATACCTAACCCCCTTGCGCTGCAAAGTGGTGATGGGTTTCACTATTTTTGAGAATCCTTCCACAAATCTTCGATAATAACCTGCTAGCCCCATGAAGCTTCTCACCTCATGGGAATTTTTCGGCACTGGCCACTCCTTAATGGCCTTTACCTTTTTTGGGTCCACAGAGATTTCTTCACCGAAAATAATATGACCTAAATAGTGGATCTCTTTCTGGAAGAAGGAACACTTCGACAACTTCCCATACAATTTGTTCTCTCTAAGGTAGGACAACAACACTCGTAAGTGTTCCTCATGCTCTCTTTCATTCTTGGAATAGATGAGGATTTCATCTAGAAAGACTTGCACAAAACGGTCTAAGTACTTTTGGAATACGCCATTCATGAGGCTCATGAATACTGCTAGCGCATTGGTCAATCTGAAAGGTACTACGACAAACTCGTAATGTCCAAACTGAATTTGAAAGACAGTTTTTGGGATATCGCCTTCCTTAATCCTTAACTGATGATACCCTGATCGCAAATCGATCTTTGAGAATACCGCTGCTCCTTTCATCTGATTGAAGTGGTCATCTATTCACGGCATTGGGTACCTATTTTTCACTGTAGCACGGTTCAAGTCCCTGTAGTCTATACACAGTCGTAAGGATCCATCCTTCTTCTTTACAAAAATTACTGGTGCACCCCAAGGTGAGACACTGGGCCTTATTAGCCCTAAGTCCAGTAACTCTTTCAACTGCATTTTCAACTCACAAAGTTCTGGCGCTGTCATCCGATACGAAGTCTTGGAAATTGGTTCTGCACTAGGTTTTAGCTCAATAGTAAAATCAAGCTCCCTCTCAGGAGGTAAGCCTGGTAACTCATTCAGAAAAATATCCTTAAATTCTAACAATACTGGGTACTGATCTAATGAGGGTCCCTTCCTTTCATTCACTACTTCCACTACATATAGTCGACACCCTTGCCTCAAGCATCGCTTAACCTTCATAGTTGAGATAAAGCATAATGACACCTTTCTCCGTACACCCTGGATCTCTACTGGCCTTCCTTCGTCGTCGACACAAAGCACCCTTTTTGCAAAACAATATACCAAAGCTCAATGAGCTTCTAACCAATCCATTCCAATGATTAGGTCATATGCCCTGAGAGCAGTGACGTATACCTTCAACCTGGTAGTACACACTCCCAGGACTATACAATTATCGACGCTAGGTCCTACCGCTTGTTTTTCCACCGAAGCCATCTCAACTTGTTTAAAGTCATCGTTCTCGTAGGCTGCCAACCCACTCTTTTCTAATGCAGATGGTGAAATGAAACTATCTATCACACCAGAATCAAATAAAATCTTAACATTGATATGATTTAGCGTACCTGACGACTCCACCACCGTGGATTGATGCTTGGCCTAACAATTATTAACCATTACATAAATCTAGTGGCTGCTACTTGCTCTTCCCATCGGGGCCTTTGCTTCTCTATGCACAAATCATTGTAACTTTGGGTAGTCACGCTGGTAATGGGGTCCTCCACATCCCCAATAGGTAACACGAGGTTGAACATGTGCACTGTTTTGTGACTTCCTCTGAAATGAGTTCCTTCCCCTGGAACCCCTGCCCCTACTAGTTGTTCCCTGAGATGGTCGTGGACCTGCCTGCGTCATTGGTGATGAACGAGATGCTGAACTTGCTACCATTGAAATCCCTACGGCTACTGTCCTTGGTGCAACTCTGTTACCATATGGATGTGGCCTTGAGCCCCCTCCCCTGGGAAATGTCCTGAGGGCCTTCCCTACGAATCCAGGATGATGTGAAAAGGTCGATCTCGTACCTCCAGTTAAGTTCACGTGTTCCTCCGCATAACATGTATTTTCCACAGCTTTCGCTACTGAAGACAATTTCCACATCCACACCATATCCCTTATCTTAGGGTTCAACCCATAGATAAAGCATTCTACCTATCGTTGGTCATTATCCATATATGAAACATACTTGACCAATTCCATAAACCTAATCTCATATTCCTCTATGGTCCAGTTTCCCTATACTAGAGCATGAAATTCTCCTACTTGTTGTTCCTCATAGTAAGCTGGCAGATATTTCCTTTGGAACCTCTCCTCAAAAAGTTCCCAAGATATGGTGTTCGGGGTAAGATGCAATTGTCTTTCCAGGTTTCCCCACCAGTTCAAGGCACTATCTCTTAACTGAAAAATCACTATCTTCACCTTTGAGGTGGATGCATAGTCCCTTAAGGAAAAACACCGTGTCATGCCTTCCAACCATGCTTCTGCGCATTCACTGGTGCGACCCCCGACAAACTTCGGAAGTTTGATCTTTTGCAATTCTCAAGTGTTGTCTTCAGGTGGAGTTCCTCCCCTTGAATCCCTTGATGCTTCTGGATTACTCGTTCCAAATGGTGGGGGTTCCACTTCGATCCCTACTATTTTTCGCCCCTTAAAGTCTCATTTATGGCCTCCAAAGAGCACAGTATGAGAGCTAGTTCAAGCGATGGTGGCGGCAACACTGGTGGTGTTGGTGGTGCCTACAACGATGCTCCTTTGCCTCGATTCCCTTGATTCCTAACCATCCTGTATGATTTAACCTGCATCAACCAAAGTTGTCAAGGTGAGTTCAAGGATGTTTCTGATTGCACAACTTAACTAGAAAACAGGGTTAGGCGTAAGTTTTTTTTACTTGTCTATAAACAGACGTTACTCTCTTTAGGGGAGTGGCTAGGTTAGGATTATGCATCTAAGCTTGGTGTCACTGTCTAAGAAAACTATTGACCCTCTCGCCTCGTAGCTATGCTAGCTTTGCACCATACTCACCAGTTTCTCTAACTTACCTACCTAGTGTGCATGAAACCCACTCCCGCTTATCTTGTTCTAAGTCCTTATACTTCGTGTTTACAACTAATTAAGGTGACTTCCAACCTAATGTTGATTAATTATTAAAAAATAATAATCTAGACTAAACTTTAACCTAAGTTTCAATCGCCTTAATCAACACTTTCAATTTAATCGAGAAGATTAATATTATTATTAGTGTTAATTAATTAATCACTAATTTAATTAATCCTTCCAATTAATTTAATTAATTTTTTTTCTCCAAGGCACATACATGGCGCGTTGGTGTTTGGTTGTTTCTTACAGCTTAGGCGGTGGGTGGTTGTGGGTTCAAAACCCATGGACCCCAAAAGTTCAATTTTTTTTTTTTAATTATTAATTTTTTTATTATCTAAATTAAAGTTAATTAATTATACTTTATACTAAATAATTTAAACGTACAAACAATAAATAATATATTAAATAATATATATATATATATATATATATATGAAAATTTTAAATAATATAAAAATAAAATAAAATAAATAATAATTAAAAAAATATATCTAAGGTCGGGCAGTGGGTCCTCGCATGAGGCCCACGTGCCCCCTCCCCCTGGCGCTCATCCATTAACCCTAATCTCCTCCTTTATATTTCTTCAAATCCTACCCTTCTCCTCTTTACATTGCATTTTTTTTAAGCGTTCAGGGTGAAGGATGAGATCGGCGGCCATAGTCATCTCCCTGCTAGGTCGACCCTGGTAAACCGAGTTCCAGGAATGGAGGGTGCGTCTAGCACAATGGCGCATTCCCTCGTTCCTTGGTGGATTATCTTGGCCGCTGGATTGTATATTGCGTGAACTTCGCGTTGGCTTGTGTGTTGTATGATATTTCTTGTTAAACAAGCTCGGAGTTAGGCCTAAGGGCTTTTTTTTTGCTAAAGAATATTCATGTATGAATGTTTTTGGTTTATAGATGGTTGGAATGGTAGGGTAAATTTTATAGTCCACCGCGTAGGCTCATTTTCTGATCGACGCTAAAGTAATACTGCGGCTATGCATGTTCAGGTCAGTAAAAGGGAAGACTAGGTGCTTGTGCTGGGCTTGCATGTTGACTTGTGGCTTATGTGTTGGTGAATTAGATATTAGGATGCTTTAATTAAGGGCACACACCACTGTTTTTTTTTTCACTTGTGTTTGGCCGTAAATAAAAGATACGGCCAAACGCTAATTTTTCCTACAAAATGGATCAAAGTGTAGAGGTTTATCATATCATCTTATGCAAGCGGGTCATGTAGTTTTGGTTCAGACCTGTAGATAGAGGGAGTGTTAGATTCTGTGCCTGCATGGATGGTGCAGGTAAATTCCATTTTCATGCTCTCCTTATAGAGCCCTAACTCTGTTCTTTGTGGTTTCCCATAAGTTAAAATTAAATTTGTTCCTTTTCTTTTGTGTGCTTTCTCTTTGTTTGAATTTTGTGTGATCTTTCTTTATGTTGCGTGGAGTACGTTGATCAGAATCTGGACCAGGGGTCAAAAATTTTCTCAAAAATCTAATTTCTCGGAATTCCCTCAAAACAAATAGTTACGTAACCCTCGTTGTCATGAACCCAACACAACTCGTTTGGGTTCAAACAGACATTAGATGAGTGAGATATCGCGTTCTATTCAAATCATCAAACATGCAAAACAAATTGCTGACTGTATAGTCCATATAGATGACATGGTAGAGGCCGTACAACTGATGTGGCATGTTCGTACACTGAGGTGGCAGTTGATGATGTGGAAATCGTTGATTGGAAGATTTTGGATGAATGATGTTTCGACACGTGGCATCATTGTAGCAAATGGTTTGGTGCCACGTGGCCCAGTTGTGGGCTGCCATGTGGCACCTTTGTATATGGTGTAGTTCAAAATTTATATGGAGTCTGTGGGGATCGAACCCCAGACCTCCCCACCATGGAAAATATTTGGCAAAGGCCGCCCAACCGACACCCCTGCCATATGGTTCTTATAACTATATGTTTTCAAAAAAATTGAGTTTGAATATGTGTATGGTTTGGGCACGTCCGGGCTGGGGCTTAGCCCCAACCCCCGGTTTCTATGTTTACCATATGACCTTGTCACTTTGCGCACCCGAGATTTGTTTTTTAAAATGGTTACAACACCACATACCCACCACTTGTCGTTTGTCCATTCGCTCTTGGAACTTATCCCTTTTGTGTAGGAAACGAGATCACATGGAGACCCATATGTCCACGGGTTTGGCAGTTAGGGGCTAGGCACGCCCTAATCATCCTACAACTTGCACCATTTTGCGGTTGCACCCAGTGCTAGGTTTTAGCATGAGATTTATCACATGAGCTAGGTTGGACGTACAGAGGTGCGTTTTGGCGAACCAGAGACAACGAGCTTGAAGGAGGAAAATGGCAGGAGGCCTATATTCTTCATTTTTTGGCCAAATGAGGTGTCGAAAAAGCCCAGCTAGGGGTTTTTGGACGTTATGAATCCATTGGAACTATTTTCAAAGGCATTTTAAGACTTATTTTGTAGGTTTTTCACCATTGAAGTTTCAGAGAGCTCCAAGGAGCTTGAAGCCCTCATTGATTGAGGTCATGCTCAGATGAGCCCAAGTCTGTTTTCTGTGATTGAATAGTCATTTTTGGCTAATTAATATGCTCTGGACACATTGGGATAGGTTTCAGATACATTTGAGGACTTTTACAGGTGTTGTTTCCACAAATAAGCTCAGGGAAGCTTAAGGCCACATGTAGAAGAGGTCATGCTCGGATGAGCCAAGATCCGTTTTCAGAGTTCTATTAGTCATTTTTGGGGTTTTTATGTATTCTGAACCCAATGGTATAGTCAGAAAATCCATTGGAGTTGAGCAGAGGCTTGTGAAAGAATCTTTGAAAAAATAATCCCAGAGAGCCTGGTCCATTGATGGAGGCTCAAGGAGATGTAGCCTAGAGAGGGGTGAACTCCTTTATCATATTGTTATTGTTGTGAGTTTGATGGTTTATTTGCTGCAAGTTATATTTTTTGTGTATTTATTTAAAAAAAATATTTAACCATTTAAAGGAAAATTTCCTGACACATGAACATTTAAAAGAAGCATGAACTTGACACATAAAATCTCTTGCATAATTAAGACATTGAGAAAGGTCCTTAAAAGTTTATTTTAATGAAGTAGAGGGTGCTTGCATAGCATAACAAGTCATCCCCCTATTTTCAGATCAGGTGGTATCAGAGCATAGTTTGTTTTTCTCATGTGATTGCCATTGATAGCTAGAGATTTAGCTGTTGGTATTATTGTGCAAGTTTTGTGTTGAAGTTTGATATCTTGCAAGGATGGAGGAAGCTTCAATCATTGATAGTTATCATACATCTTAATTATCCAAGATATTTGACAAAGAGATGTTGAAGGATTTTGTAACCATGAGAGATATGGTACAAGAGTTGTGGGAAGATAGAGAAGAAAGCATTGCCCTTCAAGAGCAGTTGATGGCCATGAAGGAGGAGAAAGCACTAGCTTTTTGAAAAGTTGCATGAGATGGAGACTCAACTTCATGAGACAAAGGAAACCCTTACCAAGTACATGCATGAACATGAGGTATGTAATGTTAGTTTATCTTCAAATTCCTCTCAAGATGAATGCTTTGGTGTTTTTGAAAATCACACAAGAGGAATAGGGTCCAAGTTATTGTTAAAAATGGGCTATGAAGGTAAAGGATTAGGAAAGCATGCACAAGGCATTGTTGAACCTATTGTTGTTGAAGAGAGGCCCAAGTATTGTGGTCTTGGATATGAACAAAGAGATGGAGTAAATTCCAAAGTTGAGGAGACAAGGGAAACAGTTCCAAGAACAAATTTTGTTTCAAGTTCAAGAACTTTTGTTGCAAGTTCAATCCCTCAAACATGCAAATCTTGTGTTCAAGATGAATGCAAATGTATGAAACAAGAGAGTTGTGACAGCCATGAGGACAAGAACAGATTTGTTGGTCTTCAAAAGAGAGTTTGAAACTCTTTAAATTCACCTCCTCAAGAAGGCGATAAAGGTGAATGTTGAAGGTATATTTTTGCCTATCATTTAGTATCTTATAATTATGTTAAGCATGATAAATTTGCATGTAAAAATGGAAGAAAAAATCCATGTACATATTGTGGTTTATATAACCATCATGTTTCAAAATGTTGGAAAAGATTGACCACTTTCAGGAAACTTTCCAAGCAAAGACAACTTGAA
>ML792279.1:204087-240563 GCA_009831015.1 Picea engelmannii | reverse complement strand
GCCTAAAACGGAGATCGTATGCAAAAGTTACGACCCCGGGAAGTTGATGCACCAACTTACCCAAACGGGGCCCACATGGCTTTTGGCGCTTCATCTCCTAGGGTTAGGTTTTTGGATGTCTAGGACTTTTGGCATTCCCGTCTATTGTAAAAAGTCCTTTCGAGCCTCATTGTAATCATCTTCTCACGGATGCGAGTAGCGGCCACATCTCTTCTCAGAGATAAGCTACCACCATTCTAGCGAGTCTTTCACTCTGTATTTTTACAGTCTCTGTACATTTCTTTGATTAATAGAAATCGTGTATTACTGTATATCTATGTTTATGGTTGCATATCTGATACATTTCTGTTATATTATTGAATATCTTCAATATCTCTGTGCATTTCTTTATTATATCTCCGCTCTCATCTCGTGCCGAAAATAATCCGGATCAAGGGGGGGGGGTCCGGAATGGAATTTCACTATAATGGGACCCCTATCTATACGTGGCATGAATATACTGGTCCCAAGTCCTCACCGCCTGCCATGTGTCCCTTTCGCCCAGTCACCTCCACCTCAACACCTCCCTCCATTCGTTGTCTCCTATCCCCGTATCACTTCCACGAAAGCACCCCTTTTCCCCTCGCCTCACCTTCACCATACTAGCACCTACAACATCCTCGTCAAGCATGCCACATCTTCCACCTCTCATCCCGTGAACCATTCGGCTCGTCCAAGTGGCCCCTCGAGAAGACCTCCACGTCCCCAAAAGGAAGAGTTGACCAAAACCATTCCTGATCTCAAGAGGGCAGTTATTGCAGTTGTTGGAGGTGGTTAGACATCGTCTCCGTCATAAATGGAAAGTCCAACAAAGGACTAAAGATGGTCGATTTGTCTGCCGCAGGACAGTCCGAAATCTGATAGCGTCTGTCATAGGTGCACGATCGGCCAGAGTCTGCATGCATACTCTGTCAGAAGACATGCAGACACAATGTTTTTAATGCAACATCTGATTTTTGCTGTTGTTGTTTTTTTGAGTATATGAAGGCATTTTTTCCATTTTGGGTAATCATCGATGGTAGAGTGAAGCTCTCGATTGTAAAGTTTTAATAGACACTCTAGTTCTTTGGTTATGCATCTGTATGTAAGATTTCTTGTTTAATGACAGACAGTTTTCCTACCCCATCTAGTTTTCATCTCATGCTGAGGGAGCTCATGATTGACTGATTCACATGAATTATTGCAATTATGTTACGATAAAGGATTTATTGTTGCATTGTTGTATTCTCCGGTTTTCTGCGTTTGAATGTAAGAAGATCTTTCGTTTAGATGTTTTCTCCTACAGTCTGTTAGAAACCTGATGTTTATGACAGACCTTTGCAGTTCTTTTATACAAGTCTTCACCCTACTCACCCTTACTACAACTCACTGTCTGAAGTTTATCTAAGACCTCACTTGCCTATGCATGCCTGGCCTAGTTTCGGAGTTAGAACAACATTGTTTTGAGTTAACTTCCATTCGATCACCCCTTTTTATAAACAATTCGTGACATAAACTAATGGGCGTCGGGCTCTTCTCCTGCTGCAATCCATGAGTGACTTCCGTCGCTAACAGATAGTACCCCACGATTCCCAGCCGAATACGCTTATTGTGAAGGGACTCTTGAAGACCGGTGTCAAGAATTTGTATAACATTTTCTGTATAACATTTTTTGTTAATGTGTAGTGTTATAATAACCATGCTCAATGGGTGTGTGTGCAGGTCAAGTTATAAAGGGATGGGAACAGGGCATTGCGAGTATGAAGAAGGGAAAGAAGGCCATATTTAGAATACCTCCAGAGTTAGGGTATGGAGAATCATGGTCTCCTCCCATCATTCCCCCAAACGCCACACTCCAATTTGAAGTGGAAATGCTCTCCTGGACAACTGTTAGAGATGTCTGCAAAGATGGAGGCCTTCTAAAGAAAACTGTGAGGGATGGAGAGAGATGGGCATACCCTAAAGACGCCGATGAAGTTCTAGGTATCTATTGTTATTTCAGGACATGGACATGAATTTATTCATTATTTACATGGCTGACTTTGGATAATATGGCTTAGTAAAGCAAACGGCTGGTTTTGTGTTATATAAACTTTGCTGCAGTGAGATATGAAGCAAGGCTGGAAGATGGAACTGTGGTCTCCAGATCATCCGAAGGGGTCGAATTCTATGTTAAAGATGGTACGCTAATTCGAAGTCAAACCTCCATATATCTCCTTAGAAATTTTTAGTTATTGAACTGTTATAGTTGTTTTGGTAACATAGGTAGCCATTACGCCAGTAGAATACTAAGAATTTACATTGAGTTGATTGAATTTCATTTCCTTATCTGGTGACATCTCTCTCTATTGGGTTAATTATTAAGGCCGTGTGTGTTGGCAATGACCACTTTACAAGATATTTGTGTCCGGACCTTAGCCTAGCTGTGAAAACAATGAGGAAGGGTGAAAAGGCAACACTGACGGTGAAGCCTCAATGTAAGCTATAGTTCATAAGGATTTGTATATCTTCTGGTTTTGAAACATAAAATGTTATTTCTTTTGGCAAAATATTCCAGTACATATTCTCTAGATTATCGTTAATGGTAGCAGAAAATCCCTTACCTTGTTTATTCTTACTGAATTAAAAACTTTAATTTGAAATTAGTGCCCTTGTCTTTACTTACTTCATAGGTCAGGGCAGGGCTCGTATATTTATTATTCTTAATTATAAAAGAAATTACCTACTTTGAAAACTATTGTATGTTTAAATATCCATGTAAAAGAGGAAGGGTTTATCTACCACCAGTGTATATCCACTTTAACTCAGGATCTATTAAGCATCGAGAGGAATAAAAAAGAAATTGAGATGCAAATCATTTGGTGTTTAATATTAGTACAAATTTTACACATCTCATCCATGCTGGGTTCTTATTTTAAATATTTTAGTATTATATTGGGCTAACTTATCCCATGTATCATGTTAGTGCTAGAGGCATAGGCATTGCACATCTCCTTCAGACTATGCTGTAGAATGCACCTTGCTTCTCTCAGTGCAATGATTTTGGTCACATTTGACTTCTACTATAAAACAATAACATTGGTAATAGAAAATGCCTAATCTTGCAAACCCTTATGCAAATTAGTATTTTGTGTAAAAGAAATCTACTTAATCAAGGGTCTTGAAGAAACATTTTTTACCTTTGTGAAGCAATGCCATAATTTTAGGTATGAAAAAATATTCAATCATCTCAATTATAGCAAAAACCAGTCGTTTGTATAAGGGAGGTAAATATTAAAATTTGTATGCAGTTTTTGTTATAATATTATGCTTAAAGAAATTTTGTCGAAGACAATAAAAATTTCCACGTCAATCAGGCAACAGTATTGCATGTATAAAATTTTCAACGCGAGTTGATAATCTCGTGGAAGATTTGTACTGGAATTATTGATTGTTAATTTTCTTCACAGGACATGTGGAATGTCACTCCAGAACCACATCTCTTGGTGGAATTTCCCCCCAAGTGTACATTTTACAGATAACATTGGCTGATTTAATTGTATGCCAAGTATTGATTTGATAAAACTATTTTGATTTTTTCCATGCCTAGCAAATGACCAATGACTACTTGTGTATAGGTTTTAGGGTCTATTTAATTTATAAATTTAATTTCCAACCGACACAGTGGATTTTCTTTGAATAAGACAACTTTGTACAAGAAGTATGGGGTAATGGACTTGGCTAAAGGCGATTGATAAGGCTAGTGTTCTGGTGATTTTTTGTAGTCTATAGACTGCATCTTTCAAATATCTAGTAATTTTTATGTAATAGTATAGTTCGACAATGTCATTATAACTTATAACATTTGATTATGCAATTATTGTGATTTAACTCCCTGTGTGTGCTATCAAGTGGTATGACCTCAGTCAAATTTGGCTATGATTCTTGCATTGTCTACATTATGACCAGATATTATTTTTATATCTGCCTCACATTCTATCTTGTATGTATTCTGTCATATATTATAATTGTGCCATTTTCTGTTCTATTTGTTGTTCATTTCTACGCGATTCATTGTGCTTCCTATCCAAGACTTGTATAGAAACATAAAAATATTAGATTTAATTGTCTATGCTATGTTCTTGTTGTACATCTCCCTTTTAGCACTTTTATGTTCTCTCTGAGCATTGCCTGCTTCTGTTAACCACATGTTCTCTTTTTTGAACTCTTTATTTTTCAGCTTTTGGTTCCATTTAATCATCACTTATATAAAATATTTTTCAAAATTGAGTTGCATTTTGATTTTCTACCAAAAGCGTGCAATTTTTTCTTGCAATTGATTTTCTACCAAAAGCTTGCATGTGAAGGCTTATTGGGGTTGAAATGGAGTTACTGTCCTATCCCCTAAGCTTCTTCCAGTCCTCTCAAAGGGAAGAGAAAGTGAAGACGAGCCTGAAGCCTGAAAACCTAGTAAGAGCATTCATCTTTTATCCTCCACCTTTGAAGACAAATTCATGCCTGAGAGCTCTTCTTTCGGCATGCTTTTCCTCAATCTAAACCATTTGAGGAACTGAACGATTTAATTGAAGGGTTTTTGAAAATTTGTGGGGGGTTTCCTTTGTCCTTAAAAGTTTTGGGAGGACTCTTATCTAGTCGATGCGACAAAGACTACTAGGAGAGGCAGTTGGATGTGCTTTGCAGCCATCATGGCACTTAGATGACTGGGATCCTCTTGACCCGCCACCAAATACTTTGACGGGTCCGCCCCCACATGACTACACTATCCCATCCTCGTCCAGTAAGGTCAGGCAACCCGAATCTTCATGGCAGAGACCTTTAGGTTCTAGGTTTGGGCGTTTTGGACCATTACGTTCTTTTTATCGCTTTCTAGAAAACCAGGTTCTGGGCATGATAACTTTGACAAAACTAGCTTTGAAAAATATAGGATTCCTGCAATCACTTCCCATTGATTTTTCCCAACTTCGAAACCTCAAACATTTAGATCTATCTGACTACTCTAATCTAACTAAATTGCCCAAAACATTTTCTGAGTTATTGCAACTTCAATATTTGGCATTGCAAAACTTCTTTAGGTTATCAATCCAGGCTGCATAGCTGAGTGGTATCCAGGTATGCATTTGATGTAAATAATTTTCTGGACTGTTTTGTGAAATGTGGAGACCTGAAACTAAAAAGTAAACTGAATGGTACAGTATGAAGAGCTAAGGATGGGAAGATGAAGACTGGTGCCAATGAGAGCTACGAGGATGGACTCTTCCTTCACCAATTTTTCTCAAGGTAATGACCCTAACTACTATTAGTATCTATGATTCATTTAAAGATATTAGTACAGATTGATTGGTAAAGATCTTCATATAATAATTTTGAACAATTTAATTTTAAGCAATTAAAAAATATTCCCTTAAAGATTAGCTTCATAGAAACTGGAAAAAAATAAAAGTTCATTAAGCAAAAGACAGAAATAAACTGGAAATGTGTTCACACAAATGTTCCTTATAGCTTCATAAAAACTAGAAAGAAATAAAAGTTCGTTAAGCAAAAAATAGAAACAAACTGGAAATATGTTTCACAGAAACGTTCCTTAAGAAAGACAAAGAAAGAATGCTACCCTAAGCAAGACAAAGAAAGAATGGTACAAAGACATTGTGAGTAATACAAAAAATGTGATATTACTTTCAATTTAGACATTTTAAACTTAACGGATGCGAAAGAAGGGAGATGAAGATCAGAGTCATGATACCTGGAAACTATGAGAAGATCGATGACTGGGCACCAACACACTGCACTGCTAAGAGAACTCTTTGTCACCACTGTAATTGTTCTGGTCAGTTTCTACAGAGGTGCAACCACGATGAAGTGTTCCCAAACATCTAGATCGACATTTATTTGCAAAGATTGGACACTGTGGCTAAATAAATGTACATTTATTTTCATGCATACTTTATCTCCATAGTTGTCCTGACAAATGTCTTTGTCTTTGCATGTTTACTACCAACCCTTGTTTTCATTTATTGAAGGGTGTTCAGGCTTGTATGGACAATGGACAATTTTCACAGTAAAGAATTGTAATTTGAATTATTAATAAAAATATTAATATTTATGTAAATATTTGATAGTTTAATTGTGTTATCATTAGTACAAATGTGTTATCTGGTTAACCAGAACCTCTTTTGGATATTTCCATTTTCATTCAATAAATTCACATACTATGGATTCACAATCTTTGGATATAGTGTTTAATTAAATGTATGGCTTTTCTTCATTAGTACGAATAAATTCACATACTTTGGATTCACAAACTTTGGATATAGTGTTTAATTAAATGAATGATTTTTCTTCATTAGTACGAAGGAGGTGGGTAAGCAGCGGGTTCAAAATAGAGTGGTGGCAACTTTGGATGTAGCGCAATTCCCACCTTGAACCCTGAACTAAGAAAATGACGGAATGGTAATCACTATCAATGCACTGGGCATTTATGACATTTATGAAAGTGCAGTCAAAACAAAGTGGTGGCAGTTGGAAGAATTGGAAGAAGTGAAGTAAACATTAATTAAAACATTGGAAGAAGTGAAGTAAACATTAATCAAAGCATGGGAAGAAGTGAAGTCAGCAATAACACTTCAAACCTATCAGCCAATAAGATTGTAACAAATTTATAATTTTTTTATTTAAAAAAATATGAATACAAACTTCCTAAGTTAAACATTAGAATTTCTGCAAAAAATTTAAAGTCAACCCTAAACTAATATGAAATCAGCAACTCATCGCTATAGTCCCTGCCCTGGCCTTAGGTAGGGACTAATAAGGTGAAAGTCTAACCAATTTATTTCTTCAATACATCTTTGTTTTTAACTTGCATCTTTGTTTTTAACTTGCACTGACTTCCTTTCTTTGATATTTCAAAATAAAATCTCAAAGAAAGTGACGAATTAACGCAGAAGCGTAAGGTTAAGGTTTGCAACAATACAACGTTTGGTTTGAATAAACAGCTAAGCAGTCAATCTAAATTGAACAAGATCTTTCCATGGAAAATAGCAGAGGTTTTTCCGGTGTAGRTGGGGAATTGAAACATGGGGGAGGATTGGGTACATCGTCTCCATTTCCTTCTAGCATTTGAACAACCCTGCTCATGCAAGGACGATCTTTCTGGTTGTACTGGATGCACCACAATCCAACTTTGGCGAGTCTCCTTGCCTTCTGTTCATCTTCTGCTTCCATTTCTACTTCTCCTCCTCTCAATCTCCTTGCTAACTCCTCACTCTGAAGCAGCTTGAAAGCCCAATCGGGAAAGAAAATCTGGCTGGAAGGGCGCACCTTCGGATCGATGCTCTTTCTTCCCCCAACAATCTCTAACAAAAGCATTCTGAAACTGTAGACATCTGATTTATCTGTAACAGTACCCATATCTCCGTCACACAACTCTGGCGCAACATATCCGGGCGTCCCTCTGCCGGCCGTCATTGATATATGGTCGTCTTCCTTCCCACAAAGTTTTGCAAGACCAAAATCAGAAACTTTTGGTGTGAAGTCAGCGTCCAGCAATATGTTGTGAGGTTTTATGTAGAAATGTATGATCTGCTTCTCGCAATCTTGGTGTAAATATGCAATTCCACGAGCCGCACCCAAAGCAATTGAATACAATCGTTCCCAGCTTAAGACTTGCTCCTTACCTTTTTCAGCAAATATAAACTTCTCAAGAGATCCATTAACCATGTACTCGTATACCAGAGCGCTTGTGATGCTTTCAAAGCAATACCCCGATAGCCGAACCAAATTGAAGTGATGGACCCATCCAATGGTGGCCACTTCGTTCATGAATTGGGTCTCGCTGTGCCTTTGCCTGTCCAGAATCTTAACAACCACTAGAGCTCCGTTTGGAAGCTTTCCCTTATACACCACACCATAACCTCCTTCTCCAAAATTTTCTGCAAAGTTATTTGTGATCTTCTTGAGTTGAGAGTTCGTATATCTGGTTGGCATTTCATAAGCATATTGCTTTAGAAATTTCTCAACCGTTGAAGTAGAGCTACCGGGAGGAGGTTTTCTCCTCTTCGCATACAACGATAAGAACAGTACTACTGCTATTGCTGTCAGCGCAACTCCGACAGAGCAACCTGCAATGAATGAAGATATTGATATCAAAGTGATCTTCATCCAACCCCGAAGATGATATTAATGGAAACAAAATGCAAATTCATGTGTTAGGTTAAATTGGAGATACTGAATATGAAGAAATCGTATTTACCTATTATAATCGCCGACAGGTTTCGACCTCCTGTATCTTGAGTACCTGCACGGTCCACAATTATTGGTAAGAGAATGCATACTCATATAGAAGGCGAAGGATTCAAACACTTAGCTTTGTCATCAAATTTGTAGAAGGCGATCGGGAAACCTACCATTTCTGGGGCATTTGTCTGGATGAGATGTGCCATCGCGACAATAGCAAAGAAACATTGTAGGTTTTGATATATCATAACCACAACTCCCATTACTATTCAAACAAGCTCCACATCTTTGATCTCTATTCCGGTTGACCTGCCATGATACCTCAAAGCCCTGCGCTAGTAACGTATTATTATTAATGGGCTGCTGAGAACGGTTTTGTTTAATTGGGAGTTGAAATGCATTACAGAAAGGTGTCCCCTCTATATTGAAATTGGGACTCAAACTGTAGTACCAATCATTGCCACATAAACTCAAATTATACGCTGGTAATCCACTGATGTTCTCGGAGACTTGATCGCAGTGCTTCCAAAGCGTGAGATTAGTGTATGTATCGAGAACGTGAAAATGAGAGCCGGACCTCCAGAATTGAGGGTAGTTACCTGAAAGATTACAGTTACCGGCCCACAGATTGTTATTAACAATTGTCATTACATTATATATGCTAGTATTAGCCAAGAAAGTGGACTCCAATACATGATATTCATTCCCACTGATGTTCATCAGAGCATGGCTCTCGTAATCACATGACTGTAACTGAAACTCAGAGTCACCGCAGCCGCTACCTTTTTTCCCAAAAGGATACCCAAATTCAACCCCACATGTAGATGTATTCGAAAGACATTCCTCGTACTGAGTGCCCAGACATGATGTTGAGGAGAGGAGGAGGAGAAGAACACAAAGATGAACAGTGAGAAGCATTGAATTGGGAAGAAGAACACGTATTATTCTCATGCTCTGTTCTTCTGTCGGAGATAAAAATGAATGAGTGGAGACGAGTACAGAAAACGCAAGAAAGGTTTTGCAAATATAGAGACGAAGGAGATGGAACTGGAGAGAGCGGGCTTCAAGGAAACAGCTTGGAGAAAACTGAAAAGTCGACACTCTCACTAGACCTTGCAACTTGATTTAAACCACCCAAGCAGTGGAAGCTAAGTTCTGTGTATGATGATTGGCTCCGTCTGCGAATCCTAGGTAGACCAAAGACTCGGTTGACATCTTCCAACAAAGGGAAAACTCGATAAGCAAGTTAAAGACAAAAGAAAAGGGGGAAAGAGATGTATATACACTAAATTTACATTAGTATACAAAGATTTATGCCCAAGCTTAGGGCTCAAGCGTAGTACCTTTTCAAGTACAGCCCATTTCTGGGCTCAACCAATTTATTCCCTTCATAATCTTCTAACTCGTAGGTTCATTTTTCTAGAACATGTCGCACGATGTAAGGACTGTGCCACATGGGTTTAAACTTGCCTGCCCCTAGTCGTTCTTTGGCTTGGTCATACAAGAGGACCAAGTCACCCTCAGCATACAAACGGGGACAGATAGACTTGTCGTACTGAACCTTGACACGTTTCTTGTTTGCCTCGATACCCATAAAGGCATCCCGACATTGCTCGTCAAGATTCTCTAAGTGCACAAGGCATCGCTCTAAGTCTGAAGTGTCAGGTAGGAGCTCGACTGCCAAATTGAGAGAAGGAATTTTTCATTCAAAAGGAAGGATCGACTCCACACCGTGCACTAACTGAAAAGGGGAAAAACTGGTGGCAGTCTTAACCAAGGTTTGGTATGCCCAAAGTGTGAGATACAACATGATGTGCCAATTGGAATTACTTCGACTGATAGTTTTTTGAAAAATGTTCTTGAGAGACTTCTTGACGGCCTCTACTTGCCCATTTTCCTGGGGGTAATAAGGGGATGAATGACCGTGTCTAAACCCCATCTTAGATGCTAGTTTTATCATCATTTCATTCTGAAAGTGACTGCCATGATCAGTGACAATCTCACTCGAGATATCGAATCGGGCGATAATTTGGTTGAACATGAAGAAGGTTGCAGTATTCCCATCGGATTTGATGGTAGGCATGGCCTCGGCACACTTAGTAAAGTAGTCGATGGCCACGATAATGTGTTGATGCCCCCTAGCTGAAGTTGGGTTGCAATCGACGAAATCTGCCCCCCACTTGGTGAAGGGACCGACGGTAATGACTGGGTGAAGAGGGGTTGGATGCGAGCGCATTTTCCAAGTGAACACCTAGCAGGGGTGACACTTCTTAACTGCTTCGATACAATCTTTGAAGATAGTAGGTCATAAATAACCGGCTCGCAGGATTTTTTGGGCTATCGCAAGCTCAGATAGGTGACCACCACAAGCCCCTTTGTGGAAATTGTTTAGGACTAAATCGACTTCCTCGTGAGTTAAGCAACGATGCAATATATTATCTACTCCTCGACGATACAAAGTGTCGCCGATGATGGTATACTTTTTGGCTTGGTATCTCACACGTCATCGATCATCTCGCGAGAGATGCTGAGCGAACTTCAAGGATTGAAGATATAAAACAATGTCTCCATACCAGGGGTCGGACGACGAGACAAGGAAAGTGTGTTCATCCGCAAACAAATCAACATGGATAACATCCTCGTCTAATCGTGGAAAATTGGATATTAACTTTGCAAAAACTAGCGATTTCTTGGACTTGGCAGAAGCAAAGTCGAGATTGAACTCTTGTAAGATGAAAATCCATTTATTATATTCCCCCCCTATGATACGCCTGGTAAGGACGTATTGAAATGGATTGACATTAGTAACCACAGTAGTCTTGCAAAGCAATATATAGTGACGTAAACGTTGTACTGCGTGAACAGTAGCCAAAGCTATCTTTTCAACGTGAGAGTAATTAATCTCAAGACCGATTAAATTTTGACTAAGATAGTATATGACGTGCTCATGGAGCTCATCATCCTCCTGAACTAGAACCATACCAATCGTCTCTGTAGGTGAGACAATATACAATGAATAATATCTACTGTAATCAGGGGATTTCAGCAGAGGGGTTGATACCAAGGCTTTCTTCAAAGCATCAAAAGACTCTTGGGCTCACTTATCCCAGATAAAAGGTGTGTCCTTATTCAAAAGGTGCATGAAATCCTTAGTGATATTGGCATAATTCACTATGAACCGACGTAGAAAGTTAGATTTCCCCTGTAAACCTTGAAGCTGTCTAATCATGCCTGAGGGAGGCAACTGAAGTATTGCCTCAACCTTAAGAGGATCTACCATGATCCCGGTCTTGGAAACTAAAAATCCTAAGAGATGACCAGACTTAACGCAAAAGATGCATTTGTGAGGGTTTAACTGGATTCTATAGTAACCACATATTTCAAAAACTAGCCGAAGGTTTATAACATGATCCACTCTCTTGTAAGAGTGAGTAGCAAGATCATCAAGGTAGGCTTCGACTATGTGCTTGAAATCGTGAAAAGAGAAAGTCATGGCACGTTGAAAGGTTGATCCGGCGTTTTTAAGGCCGAAAGGCATTTTCCGGTATGAAAAAGTACCCCAAGGACATATAAATGCCATCTTGTGTTGGTCCTCAGGTTTGATCTGGATTTGGTTATAGCCTGAAAATCCGTCCATAAAAGAAAATATCTCGCTTCCTGCACATTCATCGAGAATCTGATCAATCAAAGGCGTGGGGAAGTTATCTTTAGGACAAGCCTTGTTCAGGGTGAAAAATTCCATACACACACATATGGTTCCTTTATTTTTATTCACAGGAATGAGGTTGGATACCCATTCGGTCAAGGGAACCAGGTAGATGAAGCCAGCGTTAAGTAGCTTCTCCACCTCTGCCTTAATAACAGGGTCCTTCCTGGGATTTACAGCTCTAAGACATTGTTGAATAGGTTTAGCATCTGGATAAGTTCTAATTTCATGTTCGACAATACGAGGGTCAATCCCTGACATCTCTTCTTATGACCAAGCGAATACATCTCGAAATTCTTTGAAGAGTTCGATGTAGATCAAAATTTCTTTTGGCGAACAATCCACACCTATATTTACATTCTCAATCTTGCCAAGGGTACGAGGGATATCGATCGAGACTGTAGGAGAAATACTCGCCATATTTCCTTTAGCATAAATTTCGTGCATATCAAGTGGAACTATGGCGTGACTGACTATCTCACTCAAGGTAGACTGAAAGTCATCTTGCTCAATTCTTTCAAGACTTGGGAGAAAATAAGATCGATGATGCATATCATCCTAAGGTCTCTTGGAACCATTCATGGCTTTGACGATGGATTCATCCAAAGGTAAAGTCTCATCTAAGAAATCATGCGAACAAGACAACGAGGTGGCCCATACAGGCCTAAGAACATGATCCTCCTTGTCGGTCTGTGAGGTAACAGGATCGGGATCGGTGGAAGAGTCAAAACATCTTGATACACAATCTCCGCTACCGATAGTGGCATAGCCATGCCATCATGCAACTGATCTTCACTCGATGAAGTCGGAGACTGTAGGGTCCACGGATCACTAAGATAGGAAGTGCGGAAAGGAATGGACCTCCCTGCTAAATCAGGCCTAGTAGACATGGCGTAAACGTGGTGAATCGGTGCCGAGCAATCGAAGGTACCCATGAGGGAAGAATACATTCTGACGTCGATATTCTCAGTTTTCAGCTGAGAGTTGTCGATCACAGGGATCAACGGTCCAATAGATGTGTTAGGACTAGAGTATGCAAAGGATAATTGATTGATAGTCACGATCTCCCCTTGATGAGGAACACAAAGTGTATGGAAGACAGACGATATGACAATGACCATAGCATAGGTCCAATTGTGACCTAATAACAGGTTATAATCAAGAGGTGCATCAACTATCTCGACCTCCACCTCTATCGTCTTCCCACCTAACTGGACCGGAAAGGCAGAGAGAATACCGTGAGGGCAGAAGGAGTGACCGTCAAATGTAGTCAACATGTTTGACAACTTGGAAAGGGTCGGAGAACTGAGAGCTTTCCAATAGACCAAGGAATTCACACAAGTGGAAACACCTTCATCAATGACTGCACATTTGATAGTATACTTGGAATACTCCACGTGGATTTGGAAAGCCACATGGTAGGGTAAGCGAGGCTTCACATCCGTGATGTCAAACTTGATAACTTTCGAGCCACTAGGTTCTAGAGCTCCTAAGGCAGAGAGTAAGGAATTACTCTATGATGGACACGTCTGGAGTACCTCCAAAGCCGACATCGCACAAGGGGTTTGGCCCAGATCCTCAACGATAAAGTAGTTCTAGGCAGCTCTAGCATTAGGGTTGTGAGTAGAGCACTTGAGTACTCCTTTCAGAATACGAGGCAGTGGCTCTGGTTTCTCAATCTATAGGTTCGTCTCCGGAGGGGGAGGAGGAGGAGCTTCTAGACCGGTACTAGCTTTTGAAGAGCTATAATCTCAAGAGCGGGTGGCTATATCAATTTTTGCGTCGACCATATTGATACAAACACGGTCGCCATCTTGCGACGGTGGGTTTTGACTTCCACCAGGTGCATATTCGGCGTTCGAAGAGCTCAAGGCTAAGTGCTGGTTGTGTGGGAATGGATTCCTCAGTACAACGGGCGGTAGATTTAAAAGCCTCGCAGCCTCCGCAAGCTTGGGGCATAAATGTGTAAGGTGGTCATCGATACAAAGTTTACAAGGAAACTTCACCTTACATTTCTCTTTCTTGCCCTCTGCAGCATTATCATTCTGCTTCCCATTATTATCTTCCTTGGGCATGTTACCATTTTTCCCACCCTTACGATTGTTTCGACCTTTCCTTTTATTCCCATCTGGTTGTTGGTCACCATTTGGGTTTTTCGATGACTGCATGGAATGTACATCCTCCGACTTGGTGGGTTTGGAGGATGTAGTCGAAGTTGATCCTCTGACAGATTTTGTCACCGAGTCTATGGAATTTACATTAGCGGACCCTACAATGTCATCGGCATGAGGTACAGGTTTTTTCCTAGGATCGTAATTTGACCGTGGTGCTTATGGAAGAAGGTGATATAACATCCCAGACTGAGCATATATTAAATCTAACTGCTGGGCTCTAAAGATAGCTTCTTCCTCGTTGGAGGCCACGTAGGTGGCAACGTCCTTCGATATAGGAGGGTGCAAATAATTTAGGAACCATTCTAGGAGAAAGGCCAGGGGTATAGGAGTCTTAATCAACTACCTTCGTCTACGCCACTCCTGGATATGATCTGAGATGTGAGTGGTGGTGTCCTTGCATAAAGTTGACAAAAGTTTGAGGCCAACATTATAACAAATGGGTAATTGAAAGTGGTTGAGAAAGGCCACCACCAAATTATTAAATGACCCATATGTCCCCCTAGGTAGCTCAATGTACCATTGTGAAGCAACTCCAATGAGAGTGCGTTGAAACAATCGTAATCTAATAGAATCATGGTTCATGGAATTCGATGAGCACCAAAGGTGAAAGGTAGTAACGTGTTCATCAGAGTCCTTTCCATTCTTACCCTCAAACTTTGAAATGTCTGAAGGAAGTTTGTTGGGGACGGGGGGCCATGTGGGATCATGACTCACCGGGTCGTTCATTAACTTAGACAAGTCTGGAAGATTGACGTGGCCAAAAAAGGGAGATGGGGTTACGACATCTAGCCCCATCCTCCCGTGAAATATTGTGTGTTGGGAACTGCATTCCACCCAGGATTCTGGTAAGAACCAAATCCCTGTCTGGAATTATAAGGCCCTCCTTCAGGCTGATTCATATAGGGTGGGTTGGGCATCATTCCAGCAGGAATGTTGTGATAAGGATTGTGAAAATTTCCCCCAGCCGGATTGGATCCGGGTTGGGGGTTGCCCAAAGTGTAAGACTAACCTCCTCCAGGTGGGAACCTAGAGGATTGAAGTGGATTCTTCATGCCAAAAGTATTGGTCGGAATCGACACCGAGGAGGTAGGGATATAGGGATGAACTTGTCCACCAACTAGGTTGTTCCATCTAGCCGTAGAAGGATTAGACCCGAGGTTAAGAAGATGGAAACTTCTTACATTAGGATTTGTTTGGGAGATATGAAAACCACCAAACGGGGAAGGAGTGTAAGGAGGTGTAGTTCCCTCAAGTCCAAGGCTAGCGTTAGGACCAACATCTGGGATGGCAGTCGAAAACTGTGAAGTGAAGTTAGGCATACCATAATAAAATGGACTAGAAGCCATAGGGATGGACTGAACATTGTAAATCGATGAGTGACCGAAACCCCCAAAAAGGTTCGAGGTAAGAGATGAAGCATTAACTATAGGCTGAGCCATAGTACCGATATAAGCCTCCAGCATTGCGACTGTAGTGGCTACAGGATTCGAAGGGGTGCCATTAACTATAGTGGGTATGGGAGTTGAAGAAATCCCAGTGTTTTGAAGACTAGACTCGGTACTCATCCTTGTGGAACCACAAGTCTGAAAGGTGGATGTGTGTGTACCACTTCTAAAAAACTCTACGCCTTTTAGAAGGAAAGAACCCGAAATCTGGTGGTAAATGTAACAACCGACGGGAATGACGAGGATGCTGGTCTGACTCCACGATGACTTATGACTCAAAAAAATAAAAATATTCTAAGGCCAACTAGTAGTCAAAGAACATACCAAAAAGTCAAACGACCAATATGCATGCAAACGGGCTAAAGTGGCTGAGTGGCCTCTCTCGCTAAAGAAGGTATGTCTCATCCAAGAGGGACCTGAGACTCCCTGCAAAATTTTGGAGTTAACATAATTAGTTATAGGGGCCCTCATGGGCTTAAAAACCAGTCGATCAGATCCCCCTAGAGAGGTAATCCTCCATAAAGGTTGTGTGTTGTCCGACCCCTATCTGACCCAGGGTACAAGCAGAATAACCCCTGCAAGTAACCTATGAGATACCTAAGTCAAGCAACTAATAAACCACTATATAACCGATTCACAGGCGAGAAGTCATAAGTCTGGATCACCGTTTGGGCAGGGTAGAAAATCCCAAAACCTTGAAAGCACCACCTCTCACAGAGGTATGGGTACTAGCAAGATCCCCAAATACAAATAAATCCACAGAAATATCTCTGACTCTAGGTGAGTATCTAGGGGTTATCCCTTCAACTAACTTCGTGCGACCTTGTGATTAACTCTGGTGTGAGCGGAGCCTCCTGATCTTACCAATTATACAATGGAATTCTCAACTCCCTGTCTCAGACACATATATTGATTTAATTGCCTTGGATAAGTTTACTCACAAAATCCTATTCCAAGGAACTAAATCCTAGACTAGTTTGTGCACCCTAAAAATAAAATCATGACTAATAAATTTTAGTTTAAAGTGTAAATTTTATTGGTCGTGATTACTCAAAAGTGTATGGAAGTTAAACACATGATGTTATGACTCTGCAAGAAGATAAATATGAATATAATGCAAAGTCTATCTTTAAATTTTCAATGAATGATATGCTAATAAAATCAGTGCAATTTTCAATTTCAACTCTACAATTCAGAAGTAAAATGCAATCTTTCGCTAAATGCACTAAGCTAATGATAAAGGTTCAAAGACAAAAATGCTAACCAATGTAAAATGCCTATTTTTTTGTATTTTCAATATATTAAAGAGAAAATTCATGGACTGAAAATAAACCTGATATATAAAGTCTACTGTGTATAAACGAAATAACTCAAGAAGAATACCAAGAAGCCAAGCAAATAGCCCAGGGTTCAAGGACAAATCAAAAATAAAAAACAATGAGAAAGACTACGCACATAAATTCAACTCCAAACAGGTTTCCTGTCAACCCAAAGAAGCTCAACATGCACTACAGAAACCTAAGATGGGTTAACAAACATCAAATCCCACCCAACAGTCACTAAACCAAGCAAACAAGCAAGGGAAAGTGATATGCGTGATTGTACAGGAGAACAATGCATATATACACAGCTTGCAGTGAGACAACACGCATGTATACGTGACTGTCAACGTAAAAGTAGTGTACATGCTTTAAAACAAGGCCAGGCAAGGGCAAAAAGGCTGAAAAATCAGACTCAGAGTGAACAGAATCTGTCAAGCAGTGATACGACAAGAAACACAAAGGAAAAAGAGCAATGCAAGAAGAAAAAATACTTCAACCCTTAGAAGGAAGATCTCTCCCCAGTGGAGTCGCCAATTCGGTTACGAGGGAAAAACTCTTTATGGCCAAGGGTAAACCACAACAGACAAGTATGACTGCAGAAATCTACTCAATTCCATTGTATGCTATATAAACTAATGTGCAAGATAATAAAGAGGCCTACCTCAATCCAACGTTCGATGATGTTCCACCGTTGAGCACTTCGACCCAAAGCTTTATACCTACAACAAATTCTCAACAAACAAGCATAACAAGTACATGGTGATAGTGTAAAGGGGTTAGCACATTAGATAACATAATCCATTAATAAACATTACAAACATGCCCATGGATAATAATCATATATTTTCACGATACCAATAGGACGGGAAAGGAGTGTTTCTATTAATAATTGATCAGCAGAAGTGACAACATTACAGACTTCCGTGTCAGCATGGTTCGAAAACAAGGAACCAAGTTTCTTCCAACTGGGCCTCCACCACTTCAATCCTCCACCAAAGGCAATCTCATAGAAGAGAGACAATGAGGTTCTCTCAACAATAGGGAAAGAGATTGGGGGCTGAACACTGTGTTTAGACTTGAGGGACAAAGGGATGTAGACTCAATATGAAGTAATTTCTCCAAAGTAACTTTGCTCTCAAAGCTGAATGCTTTCTCCTCTTTTCCATAGCTCGGAATTGTTCTTTTATAGTCTTCAAAATGTAACTGAAGGGCCAATTCAGAACGTTTCCAGTATGTGGAAGGCCAAGGATAAGAGATCTCCTGACGTGACATGGAAACCCGAATCCATTTTTGTATTTTTTGGCACAAATCCCGATGTACACGGGCTGTAGTGGAGCAGCCTGCGTATACGCATGTTGTATAGCAGATAGGGCGCATATATGTGGAAAAATGTGTATTTTTTTGCTCTGGATTCATCAAAAAGGGATGACAAGTCTACATAGGGAAATGGAAAAAGGCCCTCTTTGCAAGATAGTAATGGTGGGGAAAATCTTGCTATAACACGGAGTGCTACATTAGTCTCATAAGCTCGACTTTACATGGTGAGATGATTATGATTTTATTTGAATTTTTTCATTTCCCTATAAACAGACTTTACATATACAAGTTGTGACACTTTATCCCCATAAGGAAGAAGACATTTCCTAATGTTTATATAGAGATAGTGGAGTGTTACATTAGTCTTCTCATAAGCTTGACTTTACAAGATGATTATGATTTTATTTGAATTTTTCCATTTCCTTATAAATGGACTTTACATGGTGAGATGATTATGATTTTATTTGAAGTTTTTCATTTCCTTATAAACGTTTAACAAAGTAAGCATTTTTAATTTAAAATGACTTTTATTAATTTTAATTTAAAAATGAGATTTTTAATTATGAGATTTTATTTTACAATGAAGGAGCCTCTAAGAGATCGTAGATGTTGGTATAAATTTGCAATAGGTGTTGGTATAAATTTGCAATGGGGGTTAACAAATTTGTAAACCATGTAGTTGCTTCAAGATCATAAACAAAATGTTAGAAAAACTAAAAACCGTAGTTTTAAATGAATAGATTTACTCCTAAATATATGATATTCCTATAAATAGAAGTAAAATGCATCAAAAATAAAGAGATAACAACAACAAGCTCATTAAAGAATGAATGAATTTGTTATCCAAATGGTAGAGCTATGGAGAACCCATGAAGGTCATGATATTCTGGTGGCCTCTCCTTGGGAAGGTTCCTTGATTTCCTTGAGTATGTGGTTGCTCTCCTTTAGTTGTAGATGATACCTACAACAAGAAAGTGTTCCTCATTAGAATGGAAACAATCCACATGGCTTGTGACTTGTTCTTTATAAGTGTTTACCTTTCTTGTTCTTTGTGAGTGTTTACCCTTCTAATAGCATGATAATGAAAATGAATTAAAGATCAAAGTAAATATTAAATCTCATTCATTGAGAACGTTTATCCTTCTAACCTTATCATAATGGAGAAAGCTAGCCACTTTTTAGGAGTATTTACAATGACAATGAATTTTATTGAAGTATTTACAATGACAATGAATTAAAAATAAAAACAAAAATTAACTAAATCTACTAGATGGGAAGAATGCAAATCTACATTCTAACCATTCAAACTACTTTATTCAGAATTTACCTATTTTATGAACCATGGAAATTCAGATTTTACCTGAAAAGATTTTTATTTGGTGGCCAGGTTTATTGTGTTGAATAGTATTTTACTTTCCCTCAAAAAATCTCTGTCACCCTGGTCCTCATGGTCCTGTACCTTCTCACTCGTGTAAATATCGTCATCTCAATAGGCGCGCGTACCTTGGCCTCCTGGCTGGTGAGTGCTACGAAAGGGCACTGATGAGTGTGACGAACGAATTGTACATTGTGGAGTAAAAGAGAGTTGGAAGAGATGGGTTCGGGAAAATCGTTGTCTATATGTCGACATGACAATACCTCCTTTCATGTTATCCAATCGAGGAGGTTTGAAACAAACACATAATGCATTTAATGCGTGGCTAGGAATTTTAAGATATGGTGTTTCCCCAACATACTGGAGATATAAGATACTGGTTCAACACTTGAGAATCTTAATTAAATGAAAATGGTTGTTGCATATAAAGTAGTGAGGTATTTTACATCCCATGCATAATGCATTTTAGTTGTGTCTAGTAATTTTGAGATACGTTGTCTCCCTTCATGTTGTAGACATAAGATATCCCTTCATGTTCTAGAGATAAGATATGAGTGTTCTAGAGACAAGATATGAGTGGAGGAATTTGCATTTGAGACTTCATTGAGATGTTGTTGAGACTTCATTGAGAAGCCAAGGTGGAGATCAAGGTGGAGGCCAAGGTGGAGGCCAAGGTGGAGATCAAAACGTATGCTAGAGAAGTGAATGCCATTAAACTGAACTAGTGGCTACAACATATAGAGGCATACTTCAGTGTGCATGAAGTAACAAGAAAGAAAAAGATTGCATTCGCTTGATTGAAGCTTGAAGGCCATGCCTTGGCATGGTAGGAGAGTGACGTAGTAGGAAAAACACTGAAGAATGAGCCATTGGTCACGAAATGGGAGGTGTTCAAGGACATGATCAAAGCATAGTTCTTCCCAATCGTATATGAAGAGAACCAATGGATAGTTTGGAATTATTTCAGGCAGAGGTAAGGACAATCAGTGCAAGAATTCACCACTGAGTTAAGGAAGAGAGCCATCCAAATGGGAGTCTCGCTCAAAATTCCATAAATGTTGATCAAATATGTGGGGGTATTTCTACCACATATTCGACATCAATTGGTGTTTTTTATACCAAAGACAATTGATGAGGCTAGTGTTCAGGCATAGTACCTCAAAGGAGATAAGCAAAAGCAACAGCCAGACACACTCAAGAAAACAAAACTGCAAGAATAGATGAAGAAGAAGGAAAAGAATAAAATGAAGTGGAATGAGAAGAATAATGTGGCAACAACAAAGGAAGAAACCCCTTCTGTCGAGAAATGCAAAGGTTGCAACCGAAAGGGACATACTGAGGAGGACTCTTGGAAATTGCACCCTGAGAAGTTCCCCTAGAATTTTCAGAAGAAAAAGAAAGAAATGTTAAGTGTGGATGTTGAGGAGAGGGTTGACATCACCTTATACCTGGAAAAGAAGATTAGTTGCATCAATCTGTAAAAGGAAGTGACATTAGTAAGTTGTAGTCACAGGGAGGAGAAGGTGATGACTGAATTGTTTTGCATTAAAATCCACATAAAATAGAACAATGTGGATTGTTTGTTTGATCCCGGTTCACAGTCCAACTTAATCTCTTTGCAATTGGTTGAGAATATTGGGCTAGAGACACAAGACCATCCACAATCATACCCTTTGGGTGGGGTAAGGTAGGATATGGAATCGAAGGTAAGCAAGCAATGCAAATTCAAATTCACCATCAACCATAACTATGTTGATGAAGTGGTTGTAGATGTGGTTCCTTTGGATGTATGCAGAGTCATCTTGGGAATCCCATATTTTTATGTGATGGATTCCATCTTCATGAGAAGAGATAACCAATATAGACTGGTCAAAGAGGGAAGATCATACACCATAAATGCACACAAGGACAAATCCAAACTCTCTCTAATCAATGCTCATCATGCCAGAAGAACCATGGGCAATGTGAAGAAATTTGTCTTATTATTTTTAAGAGAAGGAAAACATCAAGGAGAAGGAAGCCACTTGTGGATGAAGGAATCCTTACAAGGATGTGGTGGAAAGTAGTGCCAACAACTACAAAAATTGATAGAATCCTACAGGGAAATGTTTTAGGAGCCTCAGGGACTGCCACCCAAGAACGAGGTTGAACACGAGATTCAATTGTTTCGAGAGTCACCACTATTGAACAAAGGGTTGTATAGGAAGTGTTGGATGTATGGGATGACTCGGGTTCTAACTTAGTTCTCCAACAAAAACCTAGAAACCATCTCCCCCTCTAGTAAACCAGAAGGCAACACTATGCACAAAGTGCACAGTGCAGTCTCACCTAAGATGGCTTATGGGTGATTGCATGAACCAAGTGTCTACAATCATGGATTGGATGGAACTTGTTGGAATGTTAGGCATATTAGACTGTTTTTACTTCAACATGCATTCTACCATACCATCATTCAGATCTACCATTTATTCATCCTTTAACCTTCATTATGCATAATAACTAATCCACAATTCCGTCACGTTGATTTTCCTTTATTCTCGGTACACTGCTTCCTTTTCCTTCTGGCACACTACTCTCTCTTCATTTCCTGGCACGCACTTCTTCCTTGGTCCTTTCTTGATCTTCCTTCCATGTTTGTTGTTCTCTTTCATCGAACTTTGCTCCCAAAATACCATGCTCCAATAGGCCCCCAACACTAACTTGTGGCTCGTTTTGATCCACTCAGGCAGTGTTTGCCTCCTTGAAAGACTTCGCCAATTCTTGGAATCTTCCTGACATTTCTCTAGTACAATTCTTCACCTCTATGCTTATTGGCCCTTTGACATGTATTAAGGAAGAAAGCGAAGATTAAGGAAGAAGAAAAGACAAAGTATGAAGTGCGTGGAAGGCACACAAATCGAGGAAGGGTCAAAGTGGTTAAAGAAGCATAAAGGAAGGAACAAAGTAAAGGAAAGCAAGCCATTGAAAAAGAATATCAAGAAAGACAAAGCAACAAAGAAGATATATCATGGACAAGTTATCCAGTGGAAGAAGACACTAATGGGTGCTTTGGATCACCTCGCAGAAAAGAAGGAAGAACAGGTCGACGAAGTCCTTAAAATGCAGGTTATGTGGACCTAGGGTTTTGGCACCTAGAGTTTTGGCACCTGGGCTTTGACCCTTGGTTTTGTAAGAGCCATGGAATGTATAAATAGAGGTCTAGAAGAGTTGAGAAGATATAAGTGAGATAGGGGTGATATTTGTGTTGAGAAGTAAAAGTGTTATGTTTTAGAGTATTCTTGTATTTTGGGTCTTCAGCTGGGTACGAAGATCATCTTTGCAGCTCAGTGCGCATAGATAGGAAATAAGGAGGAAGAGAGAGAAGGATCTGAAGCTGAGTGCAAAAATAGAGCTGTATATCTTCATTTATTCTATCAATAAAAATAGTTTCGTGGATGTATCCCTAGGGAGAGGGTGAACCACACAAAATCTTGTTGTTCTACGTGGTTGATGCTTTGTTATTTACTACATTTTATACTGTCATTGCACTATTATTTTTAGATATAACTCACTTCGTGAAGTTGGGCATAATACTGTTAAGAATCTCTGGGCTATTTTTCGTTGTTGTTTTGGAATCATGTTGCATTTCCTCTGGTTGTAGACACCTGTGTCCTACAATCCCCCTATTGCTACTTCGGGTGAGACTTCATCTGCTTCGCAGGTGTTTTTGTGTCTACCCTTGTGCCAACAAATGGTTTCATTGCCGGGAGAAGGTGCCATTGTTTGATCCAAGGAAAGAAAAGCATACTTTTGAAGAAGTAAGAAGAGAATTTGTAGGTGAAGAGGCTTCTTCATCTAGGGCACAATTGGAAGTAATGGAATTGGAAATGCCTCCAACATTTGATGAGTCTGCCCCACCTAGACAAGGAAAAGAGGTAAGCAAGATTGTGGACTTCTTCTATACTTGTATTGATTTGATTAAAGATGAAAGAGATGTGCATAAACTACAACACCTGATAAGACAATATGAAACTTGAAGAGTAGATCCTCTGCTGAGTAGAGTTGTGAATCAAGTATCTAGAAAAAGGAGGACAAGGAAGGAACTACACCTTAATGCTCATATTGGAGACTACAACATGGACTATGTGGTCCTCGACCTGGGATTGGAAGTAAATGTTATGAAGAAGCAGATGTGGGCATTGATGGGAAAAACTAAATTGATTTACTCTCGTATTAGGCTTAGGATGGCTAATCAACAGACGATGAGCCTCTTTTGAAGACTAGAGCATGTCCCTGTTGACATCTATAGAGTGAAGACATTTGCAAACTTCGAAGTGATCGAGATTTTTGATGATAGTTGTCCCTACCCTGCCTTGTTGGGTATTGATTGGGATTTAGACAATTTGACTGTTATTGACCTGAAAAAGAGAAGAATGACAATTGAAGGTGATGGCATTAGGGTCATTTCAGCTCTTGATCCTCATGAAGGTCACTAATACATAGAACCTATAAGAGAAGAAGACCACACCTATGATCTAGAGAACATCTATAAACTGACAACAGGACAATAGGATTATATTAATCCTACAACATATGGAAATCTAAGTGGGCAAAGTGAAAGTTCATGGTCGTCAGATTTAGAAGAAGCATTGGAAAATTGGCAGAACAAAATGTATGAAGTCTCTATGCGTAGGTGTGCCAGATTGACTAAGGAATTTTGCTGGATTGGCACATTGTTGGCAGCCAATTCAATTTTTTCAATTGCCTTAAAATATGCCTACACCTTATGTCTCCTGAACTTCAAATTATCGTCGCCTTTTGCAAATAGACGATGTTTTCATTTTATGCGACTCTTGCAAATTGATTTCGATTTAGTTTTCACGACTGAAAGCGTGAAAACTCCTCCATCGTTATTTGAACTGTCATAGTCTTTTACTGATATTCTGAAAGGCACTTCACCATTGGTTTATCATGTGGCTGAAATCATTTTTCGAACTATGTCCATTCGCCTATTCTTGCTTTGACTGCGCAACTTGACTTTTATTTAATTGACAAGGCATTGAGCATGTTAATTCATGAATTATACTTGATTATATAGGGGTCATGATTGATTTTGATTTTTATATGATGTGATCCTTACTATCAAAATATCTTGGCTTATCGGTTTTAATAAATCTCTTGTCACAATGTTTTATAAACTTTGATTACATATTATGAGACAAGCGCATGGGTAACATATGATTCTGATTTCATATTGAATGGCAATGTTTGATTATAGACATGGCGCGTTGGTTAAGCATTTGGATTTTTGATTTAACGTTGGTTTGATTATACACATGGCGCATTGATATCATTTATGGTTTTGGTTTTACATTGATTAATGGTACGTTGATATAATTATCCACCGTTTAATCCTTGGGTTGGCCGATTAATATGGTTTGAGTGATGTCATAATTGATCAAACAGTGTTGTACTATGCCATTACTATGTCGCATGGCAGTGGTAATCCCACCACCCTCGCACACGCAAATTAATTTGCCTCCCCTTTGAGCACTCATAGCTGTTAACCCCAAATGACTTTTCTCCTGTGTTGATTGTGTTCAATCCAAACCCTACCATGAGCCCGCACCATGGCCCCAGTCGTAAGAGCTGAACCCAATGGTTGCCAGGCATTGTTGATGTTTGATGGTGCTTATAGTGACCTTGAGGAATTCAGATGGCTCCTGTTCATATGAAAGTTTGATGGCTATAACCCTAGCATGGCTCGGCATTTTTCATTAACCTTTGATGGCTGCCGAGCCAAGGTTAGGGATGTGCAATTAGAAATTGATGAGAAATTTCTCAGTTTAGCTACCGGTCTGCCTGTTGTCGGGCAGAGATGGTCAAAAAATTGTAAAGTGGAAGATGTCCCATGGACATTGCTCTTCCAGTCATCAAGAGTGAGCTCCTGTGACAAAGGTTTGCCCGTGAATATGCTAAAGCAACGATGGCACGACTTGGTGATGGTAACCAAGCAATTTATCACTTGCGAGGGCCGGTATGGTTTCATTTTCCTGTACCATCTTCGGCTACTTATGGTTTTCATGGGCTATGAGCTTAATATGCCTTACTACTTGCACAGGAGTCTGTTTAAAATGTCTAAAAGGTACAAACAGAACCAGGCCGATAACAACCTATTTCATTTTGGGTTAATTAAAATGCTTGTGGTTTGTCATTTGGGGTTACGTCGGGACTGTTGGAATGATTTTCTTAAACGCAATAATTTTGATGATTCAAACCCACCACAGGTTGACAAACCTGTGGTGAGCGAGAGTAAGTCAGTACCGCCTGTGCCTTATAGTGCTCTGTTACCTAAACCCCTACCCGAACCACCTATTGACCTACCCGGTTCTGTGACAACAGATGTGGAAATTGTTAAACCCGTGGCTAAAAGGCCTAAGGCCAAACCTAATGCAAATTCTAAAGGTAAGAAGAACTCCCGATTAATCTCTCGCATGGAAAGAAATAAACCGAAAATTCCTATCAACCCTAACCCTATCATGGTGAGTGAAGATACTGACTCAGATATTGAACGCTACCTAGCAAGTGAGTATCCATATTCAGAACGTCTGTGCGACAAACCCGCATATGATTTCATGAAGAACCTACCACGTTGTTTGCAAAATGATCCTAATTATCCAGGCATCAAAATGCCTTCTGAAACCCCTGGTGACTCGTCGAAACCCCTTCCTGCTCTATCTCAACCAACTGCTCCACCATGTGATCGGTGTGGTTCATGGTTAGAAAGGTATTACCTCGATGTGCCAATGCTGCAGTCCAGAATTCATGCTCTAGAGGATCAAGTTGCAATTCTCACCAGTCAAAAAGCGAAGATGCCATCCACTGATAAGAAATAGCGAACAACTGGTTCGATTTTGTTTAAGAACGTGGAGTCGGCAACAACATTCGTCAATTCAAAATTGGCGTAGCTCGAACAACCTCACTGGTATGATTATCACTTGTTTATATGACAAACTCATAAACTCTGTTTACAGCGTGGATTTTCTTTGACACATAAGCATGCATTTTTGTATATAATTTTGTTTTGATAAATCTAATTTCGTTATCGTTTTAAATTTCAATTGGATTTGGCTTTGATTCAATTGATCATGGGATTAGATTTGATTGTTTGAATTTAGTTTCAATTGACTGCTCTGTGCTTATTGAAGTTGTTAATATATTTTCTAAACACAGGCTGTTTCTGGTATTCCAATGTTGAACACAGTCAATGGCTCGATTTGAATTGGTTGTATTCTATACGATATGGTTGGCATAATGGTTAACTGTAATATTCCATGTCTTTTTCGATCAATTCGAATATCATTCTGTTAATGCATAACCAAATTGCAACTGTTCGATTCGCATCGATTGACCGTGTTATCAGCCCGATCCATATTTCAACAAACATATTGTTTAAAGTTAATTTGGGAACGGAAGTGATTATGCCGAGAATTACGATTTGTTTCTATTTTTAACTCAGTTACAATTTGCTCTGATTGTTACCCAGTTATGATTATCACTGCTGTTGGTGGTTATGATCACTATTTTTGGTCCTGTCTGTCGACTGTGTAACACCCAACGATCGAAATCTATGGCGAAGTTTGTTGATGCTGTTTCATTGTGACTATAATCGTAACAACCTTTCTATATTGGTATTTGATTAAAACAATATGAATCGTATGCACATTGTTACAGCCGTAACAAATCGATTATGATTGATTTGAATTAAATTGTATCTGATTCGATGTGATTCACTTCTTACTTTCGTTTGGATATGAAAAAGTTTGGTTATCATTTGATCCGATTTCATAGCAACTAAAACATAGCATTCTTATCCTGTTTTGATTGCATCCTTTTCAATTTTGTTTAATTCGAATGATAAATTTGCTTGAACCATTAGTAATTCGATTTTAATGTTTATTAAAAGAAAATTAAATTGGATTGTTTTAAAAAGATTTCATTTGATTTCTATCTGATTCTATATGCTATTCTAGACTAGCTACAGAATCAGATGATTCTGTAGCTAAGTCTGTAGGATCAAATTTTCATTGTTTTGTTACTGAAATATCTTTCTAATTTGATATTTGTGTTCTATTGCAGGTAAATTCAAAATTGCAATTGAGTTGATGAGCAGTTAGGAGATATTTCAAAGATTTCACCTGCATTTGATTTTCCTAGTTTAGTCGATTTTGGGATTTTTTCCCTGATTATGTAAAACTGTTTGATATTATCCACAGGGATGTTTTACCCTGTGGAGAGACTTATATATACTTATGATTTTTGTAATAATGTTCATCCTCATTCGTGGGAGAACAAGGATATGGAGTTCTAATACAGATTGAAGCAGAATTGATGTTTTGTCACAGCTTTAGCTTCTCAATATATCAACATTTTGTTTCATATTTTGTATATCAATTTGCTTATGGTTTATGACTACTTTAGCTATCTAGATCATATGCAAATGATATAATTTTAATCACAGTAATCCATATCTGGTCTCTTCCAAATGTATAAAAGACATAACAATTGTTAATTCAATTTGTGAATGACAGGTTTATCTTCTTCATTGATTGAATTATTAAATATAAGTTTTTGCATAACAGGTTTCCCTTATTGCAGAGATTTATTAATCATAAGATTGTTATGATTTTTTATGTCTTGTTTGTCTTGCAAACAACTCCAAGAGCAGCGCAGCTAATCGTTTACGAGAAGCTTTGGGATTAACCGGTGCGAGTTTCCTTCCTCCGACCAGCTTCAGAGTCATCACGCACAGGACAAATTAGGAGCACTTCCAGGTCAGTTAGTCTTTTCCTTGCTATTTTCATTAAGTAGTTTAGTTTAGAAATAAGTTAATTAGATTTATATTAGATTGTTTAATTTCAGTAAATATATTAGATCGTTTAATTTCAGCAGTTTTATTTCTTTTCATAAAATATAAAAATCAAAAAAGATATCTTGTTGTATTAGGGCAGAAAACACATGAGTTTTGCAGGTTTTAATTAAATCTGTGGGTTGTTTATAGTGTACATTTGTGATTAAGTAATATTGCAGTTGATAATGAGATAGTTGATTTGAGTTATTATAATAGTAAATTACTATATTGTATATATAATAGTTAGAATAGTTATATTTAGTTCTAGTTTATTTAGTAGTTTGTTTTAATTTGATTAGTGTAATAGTTAGTTAGTTTGTTTTTGTTAGTTTTAGTTTGTTTTAATTAGTTTAGTTTCTTTTATTTTTGTTAGTTTGTTTTAGTTAGTCTTAATTTGTTTTATTTGTTTTAGTTAGATTAGTTAGTTTAGATTAGTTTTCTCTTTGGTCTCCTAAAGACCTTAGAGCGGCCAACGGAGCCGTTAAACTCGTCAGGGTGGTTCATTCCAAACGGCTTGGGTTATTTAGACAACCCCGGACCGGTTCCACTCTCTCAGTTGACGGATGGACTGTTTCGCTCACCAACAAATGGCACTAGAAGGAGGGCCTGAACTTAATTAATGGCACGAGGCGGTCGCAAGACTCCCCCTCCACCTAAACGTTCACCTATAGTAACTAGGATCCATTCACAAGATAATATTCCCCTCCAAATAGCAACTACTTCAACCGAAGATCCACAAATCACAGTTGAGCCAGCAACCCCTAATCCTACAGGTGGTGACTTGGAAGAGATTATCCGCTGATCTCTTATTAAAACACATAGTGCCTTAGCCAGTTTGAGGCAACCAAACTGTCTGTGGGGTCAACCTTTAGACTTCTCTGATATCAAAGAACAGTTAGGTGACACTAACCTCACTGTGAATCCTATAGATCCAAACTCAAATCCTGCTGCAGGAGGATCTGGGATACCTCCTTCACCACCTCCCTCATCTCCTTCCTCTTCTAGGGGAGATTCCTCTTCCGACAAAGTCAATTCACCTTCACGTCCTCCCACACCCACTACCCCAATGGCAAATCAGAACAACCCTGCTAGACCTTGGTTGGACCAGGATGCAGTAGCTGTACCTGGAGCCCAGCACCCTTTACCTAAGCACCTAGAAAAATGGCTTCCTAAGTTTGATCCCGATTCAAAACAGATACCCGAAGATCATATCAAAATTTTTATGTTAGCCATTAGGCTCCGTAATGTTGAACATGAAGACGTTGTCTGTAGGTTGTTCCCTTATACTTTTGAGGGTAATGCATCCACTTGGTACTTCGCCCAACAGCCCCATACCATAGTGTCTTGGGAAAAGTTTGAGTCATGTTTTTTGGAAAAATTCGGAGATTGTAAACCTCCGGAAGTCTTAGTCATGGATCTTTCGAGCTTAAAGATGAACCCGAAAGAAAAAGTTAAAGATTTTAATCAAATATTTCTAACTCTTAAAAATCAAATCCCTGTAGATTCTATGCCTGCTAAGTCTCTTGTAATAGCTTACTACACTAAAGCTCTACATCAAAGTATAACTATTTGGGTTAAAAGATCTAAAAAGGCCACATTGTTAGAAGCCTTCAAAGAGGCTACTCAGATTGAAAAAGACATACTTAGCCTTAAGAAATCTTCTAGCAATGAAATTGAGACTGTTTCTTCTTCCAAAAAGAAGATTGAAATTCTCCCCAGACCTACGCAAAACAAAACGCAACCCGAAAACTCTGATTTGGAAAATTTAACCAAAGTTGTACACAAATTATCTAATCAAGTTATAGATTTAAAAAGGTCAACTGAAGAATCCTCTTCGAGTAAAGGACCCTACAAACCTCCTTTTCGAAAGCCTTTTCAAACCAATCGACCTAATTCAAACCCTGAAGGCTTGAACCTAGAAAGTTTGCAATGTGCTCTTCAGACAATTCTAGAAGCCCAAGATAACTTGATGCCTCCTGAAATCCCTCAGGAGGAAGTCGAACAGGAAACAATTCAAGAAGAAGAGTCTTCTCCAAATATCTTTGGACACCTCTCGGATAGCATCTTTCAAGCTAACTTCGAGACTGTTCACCCTTACAACACTAGGAGTAAGATGGAAAATAAACCTCCTGCCGAAAACACTACAACTTCACCTCCAAAGCCATCTAAATCAGCAGAGATAAAACAGAGTAATGCTATCCCTAAACTAGATTATGATGTTGTTGAAGATCTTAAAAAATTACGGGCTAACATTTCTATTTATGAGTTGTTGAAATTTCCATTTTTGTTACAAAAGATGTTGCAAAATATTTCAGAAAATGGCAAGAATGGTAATTCAAATAGCAATAAGGTTGTGCAAAGCAAAGTGCCGCATAAGACTTCCACAAAAAATAATCCTGATTCTCAAGATAAAGGAAGCCTTCCTGTAATTCCTGTAAATAATAATGTAAATAATGTAGATAAAGTAGCATTAGAGAACGCGAGTAAGAAATCACAAGCTACAACTTTGAGTACTCGCAAGAATGTACCTCCTTTTCTTTTAACTTTCGAAATCTTCAACAGAAATGTGCATAATTGTATGGTCGACTCAGGAGAATCATCAAATGTGATGCCTTGGTCAGTCTGCCAAAAGATTAACACTGAAGTGGAACCATCTTCTTTGAAAATTATACAACTTGATCGATCAAACGTTAAAGTAATAGGCGAACTAAAAAATGTATTGATTAGATTATCATCTAACCCAAAGGTTCATTAGATTATTTTGATATAATTGTGGTAGATATTCCCGAAGTGTATGGTCTGTTTTTGAGCAGGGACTGGTCGGAGCAGCTACACGGTTACTTCGCTACAGACTGGTCTCACTTATGGCTTCCAGAAAATGGTAAGCCCAACAAAATTAGGGTGAATCGTGAGCGTTACCTCAAGTTCACGGTGACAGACTTGAACGAACCAAATGAACCATACACACCTCCTGCTGATGCACCTGAAGTCAAAGGAATGGACACCTACTTAGGAAATTTCATGGCTGAAGTTTCACCTATCAACAATCCAGAACAACAGTCCGATATCATAGCATATGTGCAACCAACAACTTCTACGCAACAGTCCTGTGAGCCCGATGGAAATCAAATTTGGTCTTTATATTTCGACGGTGCCAAGTATAGAGAAGGAGCTGGTGATGGCTGCATCATTATCGATCCGGCAGGTAATAAAACATTATTGGCTTGTAGACTAGAATTTGAATGTACTAACAATACTGTAGAATATGAGGCTTTACTACAAGGTCTCAGAAAAGCCTTGGACATGAACATTCAAAATCTAGTTGTATTCGGCGACTCTGAAATAGTGGTTAGACAGGTGAGAGATTCTATACACTGTCTTTCCCCGCATCTCAAATGTTACCAGTTGGAGGTATGGAGTTTAATGAAATTTTTTTTTGCTTTTAATATAAATTCCATTCCTAGACTAAATAATGCTGAAGCAGATCTACTAGCTAATGTTGCCTCTAAACTTCTTCCTGTAGAAGGCCTATCCCCAAACGCGTTCTCCGTAGAGCTATTATTTCGACCATCTGTTCCTGACAATATCACAAACTGGAGAGTATTTGACGATGATCAGCAAATCATTAACTTTCTGCATATGGAAGAAACCTTTCAAGGCACAGTGTTAGATGAACAAACACATGACGACAATTTGCACGACTTTACGGTAATACCTAATCCGAAATCTCCTGAAGCTCTATCGGACATGGTAAATTTCATACCCAAATCTGTTGTTAGATTAGAAAAGTTTTATGATTTTGAAGATAAATTTAAAAAGACGGTCAATTGCAAAACCAATAGTTCCTCATTATCTTACGAAAAAGTCAATTTAGGGACTAGTGAAAATCCTCAGTGTATCAACTTAGGCTTGGGATGTTCTAGACAAGAAAAAGCTACTTTTGTTAAATTATTTAAAGAATTCAAGGATGTCTTTGCATGGACTTACGATGATCTTAAAACATTCGATCCGAATATTATACAACATGTCATCCTGATGAAGCCCCAAACCTTACCTTTCCAACAGAAACTGAGGAAAATGCATCCTAAATTAGAACCGACCGTACAAAAAGAATTGAATAAACCCCTTTGTGCTAAAATAATTTTTCCTATTAGACACACTCAATGGGTATCCAACCTCGTCCCAGTCCGAAAGAAAAACAGTGAAATTCGACTTTGTGTCGATTTCTGAAACCTCAACAAAGCGTCTGAGAAAGATAATTATCATGTCCCGCCCATGGAACAGATCTTGCAACAAGTATCTAGTTTCAAGAGGCTATCCTTACTAGATGGTTTCTCTGGATACAACCAAGTCTTGATGTCTCCATCAGACCAACTAAAAACTACCTTCCGTACCCCGTGGGGCACTTATGCTTATCACAAAATGCCCTTTGGATTGATTAATGTTGGTGCTACCTTTCAGAGAGAAATGGACATTGCTTTTAGAGGCTTAATCAATCACTCCGTAGTAGTCTACTTAGATGATGTAACCGTTTATTCGAAAAATAAACATGATCATCTAGCTCACTTACGAGCTGTTCTGCTACGATGTCGTAAATACGGCATCTCCCTGAACCCCAAGAAGTCCATCTTTGCAGTAGAACAGGGAAAACTACTAGGATTCATTGTGTCTAGCGATGGAATGATTATTGACCCCAAGAGGACGCAAGTCATCGCTAAACTTCCCCCACCTACCTCCAAAAAATCCATGCAGTCTTTCCTAGGCCAGATTAATTTCATGAGAAGATTTGTCCCCAGTTTCTCTGAAATGGTCAGGCCTCTCCAGAACCTGATTAAGAAAGACACCCAATATCACTGGGGACTTATAGAAAACCAAGCTTTCAATGCTATAAAGAAGGCCATAATAGACACTCCGTCTCTCATGAGCCCTGATTTCTCTCAAGACTTTACACTCTATACTTTTGCCTCTGATCGTTCCTATGCCGCAGTCCTCACTCAGAAGAATTCCGAGAACAACAAAGTACCCATCGCCTTTATGAGCTCTACTTTCAAAGGTGATGAACTTAACTACCCAGCGGTCGATCGATAAGCCTACGCTGTTTTCAAAGAAGTTAAGCATTTCCGGTCATATATTTTGAAGTCAAGGACGAAGGTCATTGTTCCCTACCCTGCCGTAAGGAACTTGTTAGTGCAAAAGGAGTTAGGAGAGAAGAGAGCCAACTGGATCACCTCCTTACAGGAGTATGACTTAGAGATCACCCCAGCATAGATTGTGCGAGGCCAAGGGTTGTGTAAGTTGGTAGTTGATTCAGAAATAGGACAACGAGAAGATAGTGATATGTCAAACCTAGAACAACGTGATCAAAGTTTGATTTGTTGCACACAAAACCTCGCTAGTCCTTGGTACGACGATATTAGATTTTGTCTTGAACATGGATCAGCACCTCGTCACCTTGACCCCGCCAAAAGAAGAGCATTGAGACTTAAGTCCGCCTCCTTTCATCTAGTTAACGGTATACTGTTTCGTCAGAATTTCGACGACGTACTGATGCACTGCCTTCAAAAGGACGAAGCAGAAAGAATCTTTCTTGAGTTGCATGCAGGAGAAGCTGGTGGTCACTTCGGTGGCGATACCACTGCTCATAAGGTTTTAAGAGCCGGTTACTACTGGCCTACACTCTTTAGGGATGCCCATGCCTTGTGTTGTAAATGTGTCATTTGTCAGAAAGCATCAGGGCGATTGCAAAAACCAGCCTTCCCTTTGCAACCCGTTTCAGTCGATTCTCCTTTCCAGCAATGGGGCCTTGATATCATTGGTCCTATTAACCCTCTATCCTCACAACAGCACAAGTATATTGTGACATCCACTGATTACTTTACTCGATGGTCTGAAGCCGCCATGCTAAGAACTGTTAATACAAGTCAGGTGATTTCTTTTCTGAACTCGAATATCATCACTCGTTTCGGTATCCCTGATTGTTTAGTCTTTGATAACGCTTCATACTTTTCTTCTCTAGAGATGAGTGAGTTTTCCTTAGAGAAAGGAATAAATCTTAAGTATTCTGCTAGTTACTACCCCCAGGGCAATGGCTTAGCAGAATCAACAAACAAGAACTTGATCAAAATTATCAAGAGGACCGTGGCTAAAAATCACAAGAACTGGCACAATGCACTGCTTAATGCGCTGTGGGCTGATAGGGTAACACCCAAAGCCGCTATAGGTAATTCCCCCTTTTTTCTTGTTTATGGCAGAGAATCCATTCTGCCACCTCACATTCTTCTTCCTTCGCTTCAATTAACACAAAAAGTTTTAGAAGAAGATTTCCCCCCTTTAGAAATCCATATTAGCGCTTTGATGAAGTTAGAAGAAGTAAGAACCCAAGCTAAGCGTAAGTTAGACCAACATCAAAAACTGATTAAAAGTGGGTTCGATTCTAGTTCTGCTTCTGATAGGAATTTTGAAGTAGGCGATCTCGTCTTAAAGTGGGACAAACCACACGAAGGGAAGGGTGAACACACGAAGTTTCAAAATTTGTGGCTTGGGCCATTTTTTATTGCTGAAAAGTTGGGTCCTAGTTCCTTTCGATTACAGAATCTTGAAGGGCAGCTTGACACCTATCCGGTGAATGGCCAAGCCCTGAAAAGATACTTTGCTTGATTATTACCCTTGTATATTATGTAAATATTTCCTTTGTTTTTATTTTTGCCTTTGTTTTCGTTTTTGGTTTTGATGTGGATTGATCAGTTTTTTTTATGTTTTTGAAACATTTGCATGCTTGTGCACTGAGCCACTCATACAAAGACCACAGAAAAATTTCTTCGCTGAAATAACTTCTGAAAGTTTGTACGAACATCAATGATATATATTTCTGAAATTGATACTTATATTCGAAAATTTTGTTATTTGAAAGAAGTTTGCTAATTTCAATCTCTGAGTGAAGTTGGTCATGATCATCTATTATCTTTTTACGCTGTCCCTTTTCCGTAAAGGAATGACTCAAAAAGGTGTCTCCTTGTCATAGTAAGTTGTTTTAGAAATAAAACATTTCTGGAGTTGGATAAAGGACAGTGTCAAAAAATTCTGATGAGGTCTGGAAAATATGTTAAAATATCAAGATTTTTTAGTGTCACCCCGCTCAGCTATCCATAAAAGAAAAACAAAATAAAAATGTTAATAAGAGTTGTGGGAAGTCTTTGTAAACCCGCCGGGATACTGAACAGGTCCGCTGGCAGCGGGTAAATGCAAGCATGGCGCCAAGACAACTTTGCTGGGGTACTGAACAGGCTTGCTGGCAGCGAAGCAATGTCGGGTAAATGAAAATCTGTAAAAAAATATAAATAACCTCTTATTGTCCTTTATTCTGATCCAGAGCTTCTTGACAGGATACGGATGTCCGAGTGGGTTAAATGGAAACCCTGTCGAGGCTATGGACGCTTGCTGGCAGCAGTGGCCATGCCAACAGTATTGAATATTTTATCATTAATATCGTGACTTGCTGATCTTAAGACTGTTATTAGTTTTCATCTTTTAAAACATCGCTGGAAAAGATAGTAGATGATGATGTATGTACGATTTTCTGGTTGTTGTTTTTGAGTTGAATTTTTTTTCTGCTGTCCTAATCTGATTTTATTTCTATTGACAGAGATAACTGCTTCTCCCAGTGTGTCGCCATTGTTGGCAGCCAATTCAATTTTTCAATTGCCTTAAAAGATGCCTACACCTTATGTCTCCTGAACTTCAAATTATCGTCGCCTTTTGCAAATAGACGATGTTTTCATTTTATGTGACTCTTGCAAATTGATTTCGATTTAGTTTTCACGACTAAAAGCGTGAAAAATCCTCCATCGTTATTTGAATTGTCATAGTCTTTTACTGATATTCTGAAAGGCACTTCACCATTGGTTTATCATGTGGCTGAAATGATTTTTCGAACTATGTCCATTCGCCTATTCTTGCTTTGATTGCGCAACTTGACTTTTATTTAATTGACAAGGCATTGA
>ML792279.1:183873-203387 GCA_009831015.1 Picea engelmannii | reverse complement strand
CTTGCACAGGAGTCTGTTTAAAATGTCTAAAAGGTACAAACAGAACCAGGCCGATAACAACCTATTTCATTTTGGGTTAATTAAAATGCTTGTGGTTTGTCATTTGGGGTTACGTCGGGACTGTTGGAATGATTTTCTTAAACACAATAATTTTGATGATTCAAACCCACCACAGGTTGACAAACCTGTGGTGAGCGAGAGTAAGTCAGTACCCCCTGTGCCTTATAGTGCTCTGTTACCTAAACCCCTACCCAAACCACCTATTGACCTACCCGGTTTTGTGACCACAGATGTAGAAATTGTTAAACCCGTGGCTAAAAGGCCTAAGGCCAAACCTAATGCAAATTCTAAAGGTAAGAAGAACGCCCGATTAATATCTCTCATGGAAAGAAACAAACCGAAAATTCCTATCAACCCTGACCCTATCATGGTGAGTGAAGATTCTGACTCAGAGATTGGACGCTACCTGGCAAGTGAGTATCCCTATTCAGAAGGTCTGTGCGACAAACCCGCATATGATTTCGTGAAGAACCTACCACCTTGTTTGCAAAATGATCCTAATTATCCAGGCATCAAAATGCCTTGTGAAACCCCTGGTGACTCGTCGAAACCCCTTCCTGCTCTATCTCAACCAGCTGCTCCACCATGTGATCAGTGTGGCTCATGGTTAGAAAGGTATTACCTCGATGTGCCAATGCTGCAGTCCAGAATTCATTCTCTGGAGGATCAAGTTGCAAGGCTCACCAGTCAAAAAGCGAAGATGCCATCCACTGATAAGAAACAACGAACAACTGGTTTGATTTTGTTTAAGAACGTAGAGTCGGCAACAACATTCGTCAATTCAAAATTGGCGTAGCTCGAACAACCTCACTGGTATGATTATCACCTGTTTATATGACAAACTCATAAACTCTGTTTACAGTGTGGATTTTCTTTGACACATAAGCATGCATTGTTGTATATAATTTTGTTTTGATAAATCTAATTTCGTTATCGTTTTAAATTTCGATTGGATTTGTCTTTGATTCGATTGATCGTGGGATTAGATTTGATTGTTTGAATTTAGTTTCAATTGAGTGCTCTGTGCTTATTGAAGTTGTTAATATATTTTCTAAACACAGGCTGTTTCTGGTATTCCAATGTTGAACGCAGTCAATGGCTCGATTTGAATTGGTTGTATTCTATACGATATGGTTGGCATAATGGTTAACTGTAATATTCCATGTCTTTTTCGATCAATTCAAATATCATTCTGTTAATGCATAACCAAATTGCAACTGTTCGATTCACATCGATTGACCGTGTTATCAGCTCGATCCATATTTCAACAAACATATTGTTTAAAGTTAATTTGGGAACGGAAGTGATTATGCCCAGAATTACGATTTGTTTCTATTTTTAACTCAGTTACGATTTGCTCTGATTGTTACCCAGTTATGGTTATCACTGTTGTTGGTGGTTATGATCACTATTTTTGTTCCTGTCTGTCGACTGTGTAACACCCAACGATCGAAATCTATGGCGAAGTTTGTTGATGCTGTTTCATTGTGATTATAATCGTAACAGCCTTTCTATATTGGCATTTGATTAAAACAATATGAATCGTATGCACATTGTTACAGCCGTAACAATTCGATTATGATTGAGTTGAATTAAATCGTAGCTGATTCGATGTGATTCACTGCTTACTTTCGTTTGGATATGAAAAAGTTTGGTTATCATTTGATCTGATTTCATAGCAACTAAAAAAGAGCATTCTTATCCTGTTTTGATTGCATCCTTTTCGATTTTGTTTAATTCGAATGATAAATTTTCTTGAACCATTAGTAATTCGATTTTAATGTTTATTAAAAGAAAATTAAATTGGATTGTTTTAAAAAGATTTCATTTTATTTCTATCTGATTCTATATGCTATTCTAGACTAGCTACAGAATCAGATGATTCTGTAGCTAAGTCTGTAGGATCAAATTTTCATTGTTTTGTTACTGAAATATCTTTCTAATTTGATATTTGTGTTCTATTGTAGGTAAATTCAAAATTTCAATTGAGTTGATGAGAAATTGGGAGATATTTCAAAGATTTCACTTGCATTTGATTTTCCTAGTTTAGTCGATTTTGGGATTTTTTCCCTGATTATGTAAAACTGTTTGATATTATCCACATGGATGTTTTACCCTGTGGAGAGACTTATATATACTTATGATTTTTGTAATGATGTTCATCCTCATTTGTGGGAGAACAAGGATATGGATTTCTAATACAGATTGAAGCAGAATTGATGTTTTGTCACAACTTTAGCTTCTCAATATATCAACATTTTGTTTCATGTTTTGTATATCAATTTGCTTATGGTTTATGACTACTTTAGCTATCTAGATCATATGCAAATGATATAATTTTAATCACAGTAATCCATATCTAGTCTCTTCCAAATGTATAAAAGACATAACAATTGTTAATTCAATTTGTGAATGACAGGTTTATCTTGTTCATTGATTGAATTATTAAATATAAGTTTTTGCATAACAGGTTTCCCTTATTGCAGAGATTTATTAATCATAAGATTGTTATGATTTTTTATGTCTTGTTTGTCCTGCAAACAACTCCAAGAGCAGCGCAACTAATCGTTTACGAGAAGCTTTGGGATTAACCGATGCGAGTTTCCTTCCTCCGACCAGCTTCAGAGTCATCACGCACAGGACAAATTAGGAGCACTTCCAGGTCAGTTAGTCTTTTCCTTGCTATTTTCATTAAGTATTTTAGTTTAGAAATAAGTTAATTAGATTTATATTAGATTGTTTAATTTTAGTAAATATATTAGATCGTTTAATTTCAGTAGTTTTATTTCTTTTCATAAAATATAAAAATAAAAAAACATATCTTGCTGTCTTAGGGCAGAAAACACATGAGTTTTGCAGGTTTTAATTAAATCTATGGGCTGTTTATAGTGTACATTTGTGATTAAGTAATATTACAGCTGATAATTAGATAGTTGATTTGAGTTATTATAATAGTAAATTACTATATTGTATATATAATAGTTAGAATAGTTATATTTAGTTCTAGTTTATTTAGTAGTTTGTTTTAATTTGATTAGTGTAATAGTTAGTTAGTTTGTTTTTGTTAGTTTTAGTTTGTTTTAATTAGTTTAGTTTTTTTTATTTTTGTTAGTTTGTTTTAGTTAGTCTTAATTTGTTTTATTTGTTTTAGTTAGATTAGTTAGTTTAGATTAGTTTTCTCTTTGGTCTCCTAAAGACCTTAGAGCGGCCAACGGAGCCATTAAACTCGTCAGGGTGGTTCATTCCAAACGGCTTGGGTTATTTAGACAACCCCGGACCGGTTCCACTCTCTCAGTTGACGGACGGACTGTTTCGCCCGTCAACACACATAAGTAAGTAATCTTCCTACATTTTATGGTTTGAATAATTTAGATATTTTTCTATTGGAATTTGAAGGAATTGTACCATCACAACAGAGATTTTTGGCACTAGATGAAACCTTGAAAGAAATGCTAGCTAGATGGTGGGGAACACATAAGAAGAACATCACGAAGTGGGTACAATTTTGCACCTTGTTGACAGTGCACTTTTCAGACCAAGTTGAAGGTTGTGAAGCTTGATACATAGGTCCTAGTTGTCCAAAGGACCATATGCGAAGTTGTGAGGAATCCTAGAGAAACATTCCTAAACAACAGTGGGTACATAAGTTCATTAACACCTTAGATACTGTGTATATCAACTGGTATCTTCAAGAAGAACCGTGCCTAGTCACTACAGATTGGTATGGTATGACCCATACTTTATAGCTATGTTCCTATTTGAAAGTCAGTACCCCACAATAGATCAGGCTTTACAAATTGTAAGACAAAAGATCTTTGAGGAGGCACCTAACCCCCCTCTTGAACAAGAAGAAGATGAATGGACTTCGCCTCTTCAGCAGTTACAGGGTTGTTATAATATTAATGCTAATGAGGATGATGACCCTAGGAATGTGAACATTTTAGAAACCAAAGGATAAAGAGATATAGAAGGGCCAGGGATTGAATTACCTTTTCTTGGACAACCTATTAAAATTAAGAAGGTTAATATTGGAACAGATCAAGAACCTAAGTTGGCAAATGTTGGAGACTATTGGGATGATGCTACTATTGGTAAGATTACAGAACTATTGCATGAGTATAAGGACTTGTTTCCAACCAAGTTCACAAACATGAAGGGCATTGAAGGGCCCATGGGAGAAATGAAGATTCCTTTGAAAGCAAATGCAAGGCTTGTCAAGCAGAGGCCTTACAGACTGAATCCCAAGTACAAGCAGAAAGTTAAGATTGAATTAGATAGAATGTTGGAAGAAGGAATTGTAGAACCAGTTGAAGAATCTGAATGGATCATCCCTATGGTGGTACAAGATAAGAAGATAGGAGAAATCAAAATCTGTGTAGATCTAAGGAAATTGAATGATGCATGTTTACATGATCAATTTCCTACACCTTTTACTGATGAAGTTCTAGGTAATGTAGGAGGACAAAAAGTTTATTCATTGACATATGGATTTGCAGGCTATCACCAGATCATAATTGCTAAGGAGGACAGACATAAGACTACATTTTCAACATAATGGGGTTCTTTTCAGTAAATTATGATGCCTTTTGGTTTGAAGAATGCACTAGCCATCTTTTCCAGGGCTGTGGTTGAAGCATTTAAGGAATTTTTACATAAGTTTTTGGAGGCGTACTTTGATGACTGTAACGTTTTTAGTCTATTGAAAGATCATATTGAATGTTTGAGATTAATGTTGGATAAGTGCATGCAATGTCAGATTTCCCTGAACTTGAAGAAGTGTATTTTTATTTCACCTTTTGGAGTGTTGTTAGGACACATTGTGTGTAAGAAAGGGTTGTTGGTAGATCCATCCAAGATTGCTATCTTTCTTGATCTACCTCCTCCTACTTCAGTTGAATAACTGCACACTGCATTGGGACACATTGGATACTACAAAAAAATTATTAAGGGTTACACATAGATAACAACACCTATGGAGAAGCTATTAAAGAAGGATAATAAGTTTTAATGGACAGAGGAATGCCAGGAGAGCTTCGACACATTAAAGAAGAAAATGGTCACTGCGCTTATTTTGGTTTTTCCATATTGGAGTAAGGAATTCCATGTTCATGTCGATGCTTCATCCATTTCATTAGGAGCAGTTTTAACACAACTAGGTGCATGAGATATTGACCGACCTATAGCCTTTTCTAGCAGGAAGCTTTCTACATATGAAATGAATTATACTACCACTGAAAGAGAAGGCTAAGCTATGGTATATGCGCTGTAGAAGTTTAGACACTACTTGTTGGGAGGACATTTTAAGATGTTTACGGATCATTCTGCATTAAAGTACCTAGTCAACAAGCCAGTGTTGGGGGGAAGAATATGCAGATGGCTATTGTTATTCCAGGAGTATGACTTTGAAGTTGTGGTTAAGCCAGGAAGAATGAATAAGGAACCTAATCACTTATCCAGGTTAGAACATGGAGAGGAACCTACCAGTTTGGTTGATACACTACCAAATGCACAACTATTGGCCATCAGGAAAGTAGATGATCACTTTGTCAAGATATTCTAGTTCTTGTCAACAGGAATGGCACCTCACGAGTATACAATTATTCAGAAGAAACAGTTGGTAGTCTGGGCTGCAGATTTTCAACTTATAGATGGACAATTATATAATATGGGACCAGATGAGATCTTAAGAAGATGTGTTATGGAGTCATAAAGACCATTGATTCTTGCAGAAGCACATGAAGGCATCGCAGGAGGAAATTATGCAAGGAAAGAAACAATGCAAAAGGTTCTCAGATTTGGTCTCTGGTGGCCCACTTTACATAAGGATTCCAAGGAATACTACAGAGCCTGTGATGTATGTAAAAGAGTAGGGAAGCCTTCTAGAAGGGATGAGATGACTTTAACACCTCAGTTAACTTTGCAAACATTTGAGAAATGGGCTATTGACTTTGTGGGACCTATCAACCCACTAGAAAAGCGTACAGGAGCTCGATATATCATCACCGTTACAAAATATTTGACCAGATGGGAAGAAGCAAGAACAATTAAAGATTGCAGTGCAACTACAACTATGCGGTTCATATTTGATGATATAATAAAAATATTTGGATGCCAAAGACCCTTATGAGTGATCAAGGCTCACACTTCATTAAAAAAACTATTGAATCCTTGACTCAGGAATTTGACGTTCACCATTAGAAAAGTACACCATATCACCCACAGGCGAATGGTACAGTCGAAGATTTCAATAAGATTTTGGAGACAACACTAACTAAGATCTTCAGTGTTAATAGAGATGATTGGGATTTGAGAATTCCAGCAGTGTTATGGGCTTATTGAACTACTTGCAAAAATTTAACAATGCAGACTCCCTTCAAGTTAGTTTATGGCCTGGAAGCAGTGGTACCTATGGAATATTTGGTACCTAGTTTAATAATTGCAGCATTTATAGGTATTGATGACACCAACACTGTTCAAGACAAGATCTTGTAGTTGATGGAACTATAGGAAGACAGGTTCATTGCAGGATTTCATCAGCAGGTACAAAAATAATGAGAAAAGGATTACCATGACAAACATATCAAGAAGAAAACATTTAAACAATGAGATTTGGAACTTTTATATGACAACAAGTTCATGAAGCATCCAAGAAAGTTCAGGACACATTGGCTTGGGCCATTCAAGGTTGCCTATGTTACAGAAGGTGGAGCTACGTAGTTGAAGACTCTTAATGGATAATGGAAGGATGGTTTAGTAAATGGGAGCCGGTTGAAGCTGTATTGTGACAACCAGTGATGCAGACCCCCAAACCCTCGGGTTGAGGTCCACACAGGATCCTTCAAACAACCTCCTTGAGCCGAATTGGCTCCTTCGATTCCTTGTTGGAATCTTCAATCTTTGATCCACAGGTCCTTCATGAAACTCCACCTGCACAAGCATGCAACTGGCGCGAGCTTCCACCTACACATGGCCTCAGCACGACTGCGACCTTTTCCCGAAATGGAAATTTTGGGTTTCGGGACTTCCTGAGTCCTGATGTCGAGAACCTTTTCCTTATCGATCCTCCAATCTTCGAAATGCCAAAATTTCCCAGTAATACTCCTTTGCTTTTCGGGAATTCACGTTTCAGAATTTCGTGACTCTCAGCGCATCAAATCTTCGTTGTCCTCTCGTACTCCTGGTAGCTGAAATACCGAAGTACTGAAATGCTCTTTTCGGGACTTCTCTCCCGATGTCTGGATCGCTCCATGTGTCCTCCCACGAATGGACAGTCCAGATCATTTCGGGACTTCACCACTCGCGAAGTAGAAAGACTCCCTTCTATGCTTTTCGATGTCCGAATCCCCAAAATGGAGATCTCGCGAGACGTGTCCTCCTTCCATATGGACGGCTCAGATTTCTCTCGCTGTTTCGGGACTTTCAATGTGAAGTGCCCCGATCTCTCGTCATCAGGGCCTCCGAAATCCCGAACTCCTAAAATCCAAAATCCTGATATTCTTGCCCTGTCCGGACTTTCCCAGATTTCTCTGCTCTGCTCATATGTGGGCTTAACTCACATGTGCCTTCTTCTAGATCCGACGGCTGTCGACAATCTGTGTGAGATCTAACACTCACGATCTCTCCTTCTTTGTGTTCTCTCACACTACTCCCTGGACGTGGAAACTTCAACGGTCCAAATCTTCCCCTCAGCCTGATTCGATGGCAATTGTGCTCTCCTTTTGAGTGTGTGCTTTCTTCCCGAACTTGGAAGAATTCCCAATTGATAAAGGCCTCGACCTTTGATCCTTTTCTGTGAGCTCTGCAAACCTTGATATCACCTGCGCACTCGAAGACGCTATCCCTCCTGAGATTTTGGGATTCTAAACTCTCCAAAGAGTTCCATGGCCTCTGCGATTTCTGCAGTTATGGCTCTGTGCATGAAAGCACTACCCCTCTTGAGCTTCTCTCCTTGGATCCTCAAATGATTCTTCGACTTCTAATCTCCTTACAGAGTCTTTGCACACATGAAGGTGCTATCTCTTCTGATCTTTTCCTGTAGCTTCGACCTCTAAGGAATTTATCCTTTTTCCTTCTCCCTCAGATGGAGAATCTGATGCCCTCCTGGCACCCTCTTGCTCAAGAAACTTCTTGCTGAGTCTGTAGGGTATTCAACAACCCTGTGAAGATCCTTCCTTGGACTCTTCTTCTATTCCAGAACTCAAAAGAGTTCTCTCTGTGTGCTCTGGCACCTACTTAATGCCCTCCTGGCAGAGTGTCCAGAATCCTCAGTGATTTTGTTTCTCTATGAACTCGTAACATATTTCCTCCTCAACACTCTGTTCCTGTGCTCAATGCCCTCTTGTAAAATCTCTATAGAACCCTCAGTGATTCTATCTTCCTCCTAAAATCAATAGAGTTCCTCTGTGCACTCTATGCACCTGCTCAATGCCCTCTTGGCAGAACTCTACAGAACTCCTCAGAGATTCTGTCTTCTACTGTGTCCTCCTCTGCAAAGTCTCACCTCCAAGGTATTCAACAACCTTGAGATCCTCCTCTGAGTCAATGATTTCATTTGGTATTCCCTTCTAGCACGTCTTTGTCCAAATTCCGCAGAATTGGAAGTGCACTCTATGCATTGGCCATCAGAATCCGCAATGTTCTGTCACGCCCTCTTGGCATGAAGCCTCAAAGAACTCCAAACTTGAAATCAAATAACCCAATAGATAGCAGAACCTATCTATCCCTACAATTGCATACCTAACATACATCTACAACATATCCTCAATACACACATGAAGACATTCATCATACACAAATAACATGCAGGAAAAACTGCTCTAATTGTATTAATCTGAAAATGCCTCTTTACAATGTGTTTGAGCTCGGACTGCAACAGAGTCTCGACTCTCCTTCCTTCTCTACTATAATTCTTGCTACCTCTCCCTCTGCTCTAAAAACAAGATCCAAGATCTTTTACATGAGGGGGCTCTTTGAGCTCTTCCCTCCAAAGCTACCTACCCTATTCATTTTACATTAACTTTACATTGAATGGGTTGTCTAGTCTAGATTGGATCTAGATTGCAGCCTTACAACCATTAAAGGCTATCTACATCTAAAGTCTGCGTATAGGCACGACCTTTTGGCTCTAACAACCTTTCAATATTAAATGTCCTCGATTCAAATTCAAAATTTGAATATGAGAGGGCTGCACCTCTCCTCCTCATTGAATGTGTGCTTGATGAGCTGGCTAGCTAGCACATGGATGGCTTGAGAGCGATGCTCCTGCATCATACTCCTTTGCTGCAAAAATTCATGAGCTCTTGATCATGAGCTTTCCACCTTGTCTATTGAAGTCCTCCTGGATCCCAAACAACTCTTTGGAGTTGTCTCCCTGCTCCATCTTTCTGTTGTTGTTGTTGCTTCTACTACTCGGCTGCTACTACTACTATTGCTTCTCTTCTGCCCAGCTTCTCCTTGCTGGAAGTCTCTGATGATCTCAACATCAGCCTTCTAATGTCTTCTATCATCTTGTCCAACTGGTTCCCTAGCTGGCCATGTTCATGCAGTCTCCTCTATTGCAATTTCTTTCTGCAAATGGGCAAATCATCATGATCTCCCATGCCATATTCTTCATCTCTTGTGGCCTTGACTTGCCATCCTGATGCAGATTCCATCTCTACAATCTTCTTACTGAACTGTTGTCCAACTTCTCCTTCCTCTGATAGTGTTGCTACTTCCATTCGCTTTGCTGTTGTGTTCCCATCTTCTTCCAGCTATTCTTCAGCCTGGAATTCTCTTTCATCTTCTGTTGCATACCTTAGCACTACAATGTTCATCACCCGTTCAACTCCCTGGCTGAAATCTCTGAGCAATTCTTCTGAATGCTCTTCTGCCAACATCTGCTGATGGCAATCACTCACTGGATCTGGATTGTTCAGCCAATCCTCCAGTATTTCCAACTCTATCTCCCATGGAGTGATCAATCTATCTGCCTGCTCTTTTTCTGCTGTCATCTTCAGTGCTGCAGTCTCCTTAGCTCCTTGGCTGAAACTGTTGAGCCATTCCTTGGAATGTTCATTTTCCTCTTCTTGGGAAGTGTCTAACATCTGCTCCACTTCTCCTTTGACAGTCGCATCTGTCTTTCCTTCTCTTTCTATTTCCTCTTCATCAGAAACACAAATCCTCACCTCAACTATGCTTCCTGGTAGGAATATCCAAATTCCTCCAACCATTAGAAGATTCCTCCGATCCTCCTCCTGGGTGGTGCAAGTTTTTAACTTGTCATCATCTTCATTCACATGATCTGCAAAACCACATGAATCTCCACTTACCATCATCCCTTGCTAATATGAACTCACCTCCAATTTCATGAGACTTTCACATAGCCTCATTTCAGTTCCCATGCCCACCTGGCAAATTGGGATTTTCCTACTGCCCTCCTGGTAGTCTATGAGATCCTGTAGTGATCTCATCTCATTTCCCTCCTGGAAATTGCTAACTTCTGCTTTTCCCTCTTGGCAGTCTTTGATATCTTCATCTGATCCCATGTCATCCTCACTACTGAGGTTTCTCCCATCCTCTAGTTCACACACCTGAACCATTTTCTTCTCTGGTCTGTTTAGTTTTTTAGCATGCCTCAACCATATTCTCAACAACCTCTACTGTCTTTTGGCCATCAATGCCCTGACTGGCCATTTTATCTTTGTCTTTATGGACCATTCATATAACCATATTGACTTATCATTATGTTGCATGCGTAGTGCTAGCTCATCCATCCTTGCCCTGATCTCGGCAAGTTCTTTATCCCTTGCAACGTTCTCCAGCTATTGATGGATCTTCTTCCCATCGTGTGCATGACCTTCAGTAGTCATTATGCCCGCTATCCATCTATCCTCCTGACAGATCTGCTGCTGTCACTCTGCAACCTTGAGTGCTTCCATCATCCCCTAAATAGTCGACCAGACTGTCTTCTTGACTGTTGCATTCCTGCAAACAATCATCACAGAGTTCCAACACTCTGTCTTCCCCTGCCTATCTCTACAAGCTGCCTCTGATACCAAACTTGTGTATATTAGAGTGTTTTCCTTCCTTCTCTCTCTACCTGAAATATAAAAACAGAGTCAAGCTTTGATACCACAACTAACATAGACCCCAAAATCCTCGGGTCGAGGTCCACGCAGGATCGTTCAAACAACCTCCTCGAGCTGGATCGACTCCTTTGATTCCCTGTTGGAATCTTCAAACTTTGATCCACAGGTCCTTCGTGAAATTCCACCTGCACAAGCATGCAATCGGCATGAGATTCCACCTACACACGGCCTCAACATGACCGCGACCTTTTCCCGAAATGGAAATTTTGGGTTTCGGGACTTCCTGAGTCCTGATGTCGAGAACCTCTCCCTTCTCGATCCTCCGATCTCCAAAATGCCGAAATTTTCTGGCAATACTCCTTCTCTTCTTTTCAGGAATTCACATTTCAGAATTTCACAACTCTCAGTGCATCAGATCTTCGTTGTCCTCTTGTACTCCTGGTAGCCAAAATACCGAAGTACTGAAAATCTCTTTTCGGGACTTCTCTCTCGATGTCTGGATCGCTCCACATGTCCTCCCACGAATGGATGGTCCAGATCATTTCGGGACTTCTCCACTCGCGAAGTTGAAAGACTCCCTTCTATTCTTTCCAATGTTCAAATCCCCGAAATGGATATCTCACGACACGTTTCCTCCTTCCAGATGGACGACTAAGATTTCTCTCGCTGTTTCGGGACTTTCACTGTGAAGTGCCTCGATCTCTCGTCATCAGGGCCTACCAAATCCCGAACTCCTGAAATTCGAAATCCTGATATTCCTGTCCTGTCAGGACTTTCCCAGATTTCTCTGCTCTGCTCGTATGCGGGCTTAACTCACATGCACCTTCTTCTAGATCCGACAATTGTCGACGATCTGTGTGAGATATGATGCTCACGATCTCTCCTTCTTTTTGCACTCTCCCGCTACTCCCTGGATGTCGAAACTTCAACGGTCCAAATCTTACCCTCGCCCTGATCTGACGACAGTTGTGCTCTCCTTTTGAGCGTGCGCTTTCTTCCCAAACTTGGAAGAATTCCCAAATGCTACAGGCCTTGACCTTTGATTCTTTTCTGCGAGATCTACAACCATTGATCTCACCTGTGCACTCGAAGACATTGTCCCTTCTAAGATTTTGGGATTCTAAACTCTCTAAAGATCTCCTTGGCCTCTGCGATTTCTGCAGCTATGGCTCTGTGCATGAAAGCACTACCCCTCCTGAGCTTCTCTCCTTGGATCCTCAAAGGATTCTTCAACTTTTGTACTCCTTACAGAGTCTTTTCATGCACGAAGGTGCTATCTCTTCTGAGCTTTTTCTATAGCTTCGAACTCTAAGGAATTTATCCTTTTTCCTTCTCCCTCAGATGGAGAATCTGATGCCCTCCTGGCACTCTCTTTCTCAAGAAAATTCTTCATGAGTATGTAGGGTATTCAACAACCCTATGAAGATCCTTCCTTGGACTCTTCTTCTATTCTAGAACTCAAAAGAGTTCTCTCTGTGCGCTCTAGCACCTACTCAATGCCCTCCTGGAAGAGTGTCCATAATCCTCAGTGATTCTGTTTCTCTATGAACTCATAACGGAGTTCCTCCTCAGCACTTTGTGCCTATGCTCAATGCCCTCTCGGTAGAGCTCTATAGAACCCTCAGTGATTCTATCTTCCTCCTGAACTCAATAGAGTTCCTCTGTGCACTCTATGCACCTGCTCAATGCCCTCTTGGCAGAGCTCTACAGAACTCCTCAGAGATTCTGTCATCTATTGTGTCCTCCTCTGAAAAGTCTCACCTCCAAGGTATTCAACAACCTTGAGATCCTTCTCTGAGTCAATGATTTCAGTTGGTATGCCCTTCTAGCACATCTTGTCCAAATTCCACAGAATTGAAAGTGCACTCTATGCACTAGCCATCAGAACCCACAGTGTTCTGTCACGCCCTCTTGGCATGAAGCCTCAAATAAATCCAAACTTGAAATCAAAGAACCCAACAGATATAAGAACCTATTTGTCCCTGCAAATGCATACCTAACATACATCTACAGCATATCCTCAATACACACATGAAGACATTCATCATACACAAATAACATGCAGGAAAAACTGCTCTAATTGTATTAATCTGAAAATGCCTCTTTATAATGTGTTTGAGCTCGGACTACAACATAGTCTCGGCTCTCGTTGCTTCTATACTCTAATTCTTGCTACCTCTTCCTCTGCTCTAAAAATAAGATCCAATATCTTTTACATGAGGGGAATCTTCGAGCTCTTCCCTCCAAAGCTACCTACCCTATTCATTTTACATTAACTCTACATTGAATGGGCTGTCTAGTCCAGATTGGATCTAGATTGTAGCCTTACAACCATTAAAGGATATCTACATCTAAAGCCTGTGTATAGGCATGACCTTTTGGCTCTAATAGATTTACAATATTAAATGTCCTCGATTCAAATTCAAAATTTGAATATGAGAGGGCTGGGCCTCTCCTCCTCATTGAATGCGCACTTGATGAGCTGGTTGGCTGGCTAGTGCATGGCTGGCTTGAGAGTGATGCTCCTGCATCAAACAGCTGCCTCAAAAATCTCAGTAAAAGTAAAGGAAGAAGGGTCTAGGTACCAAGTGCAGTTTAAATTGGGTACTAGACACAGAAAATATAGTTTGCACACTATAGGGAGGGATAGAGCAGAAAGCACAGGATTCTCCGCGCAATTTGTAGTCGAAGTAATACAAAAGAATCAACTCTGTAGTGATTCAAGATGAGTCACATGTGATTTTTCGGGGCCTGTTGGCCCTTGGACATGTATTAAGGAAGAAAGCGAAGATTAAGGAAGAATAAAAGAAAAATTATGAAGTGCGTGGAAGGCACACAAAACGAGGAAGGGTTGAAGTGGTTAAAGATGCATAAAGGAAGGAAGAAAGTAAAGGAAAACAAGTTGTTGAAAGAGAATATCAAGGAAGACAAAGAAGCAAAGAAGATAGATAGTGGACAAGTTAGCCAGCGGAAGAAGACACTAATGGGTGCTTTGGCGCACCTTGCGGAGAAGAAGGAAGAATAGGTCGACAAATTCCTTAAAATGCGGGTTATGTGGGCCTAGGGTTTTGGCACCTAGGGCTTTGGCACCTAGGGTTTTGGAACCTAAGGTTTTGGCACCTGGGCTTCGGTCCTTGGTTTTCTAAGAGTCATGGAATGTATAAATAAAGGTCTAGAAGAGTTGAGAAGATATAAGTGAGATAGTGGTGATAGTTTTGTTGAGAGGTAAAAGTGTTATGTTTTAGAGTATTCTTGTATTTTGGGTGTTCATCTAGGTGCAAAGATCGTCTCTGCAGTTGGGTGCACATAGATAGGAAATAAGAAGGAAGAGAGAGAAGAATCTGCAGTTGAGTGCGCAGATATAACTGTATATCTTCATTTATTCTATCAATAAACATAGTTTCATGGATGTAGCCCTAGGGAGAGGGTGAACCACGTAAAATCTTGTTGTTCTATGTGGTTGATGCTTTGTTATTTACTACCTTTTATATTGCCATTGTACTGATATTTTTAGATATAAATCACTTCACAAAGTTAGGCATAATATTGTTAAGAATCTCTAGGCTATTTTGTGTTGTTGTTTTGGAATCATCTTGCATTTCCTCTGGTTGTAGACACTTGTGTCCTGCAACCCCCCTATTGCTACATCGGGTGAGACTTCATCTTCTTTCTAGGTGTTGCTGTAAGGGCCATTAGTTAGGGTTTGTTGGTGCAGTATTAGAGTTGAACCTTGGGTCTACCCCTGTGTCAACAACACTCTTCTTTGCAATAGATTCCGCAGTCTGCGCAGTGAGATGGTCCTTCATCACCTCTTCAGCCTCCAACTTAAGAATTTCCATACGACCCATGGCTGCATCCATTTCTGTTAATATCTTCTCTGGATCTTCTTGCAGTGGCTCCAGCTAAGCCCACCTCATCTTCTTTTTTGTCTGCATCATTTTTAACTGTGCCAGTAAATTCTTGACCTCCTGTGTTCTCCTCAACCTCTCCTAAATTTTCATAGCCTTTTTCTTCTGCTTCATCTCCTGTGTAGCTAAATTGATACGTTCTTCTTTTCGTTCTAATGCCTACAACTTATCATCCTCTTACAAACTTGTACAGATTTTTGCACTTTTGTCGTACAATTTTACAAGTTCCTTTTCTGCGCCGTGTCCTCTATGTGCCTTGAAACTTCCTTCTCTCTCTATGATCTCACTTCCAATGGCATTCTTGGGTTCAATTATGCCATCATATCTATTATGTGACTTTTATACTCTTCCATATCTTGTGAGATCTTCCCAATTTTCTCCTCTGTCTATAAGTGCACCCCTTCTTGTGTGTTGTCTAGAATTGAATTAAAAAATTCTTCAATGCGCTACTCTATCTGGCCCATCTGCTTCTTTTTCTCATTATTCTCAACCTGAAATTCATTGAGATTTATTTTCAACGTGTCTCTTATGTCCTTAGTTGTTTGTAACTCTATCACATCTGCGCGTGCTCTAGATTGGAATTCCTATGCGATGCTAACTTGCAATTTGTACAACACTTTTTTGGGGATCTTTTCCAATCACCAAGTCCAAACGATCAATATCCTTTATATTTTTCTATGTTGTCTCCTCCTCTAACTGCAACATATCCTGAATGATAGGAAAAGTATCACTCTCTGATGCTATGATCTGAATTGTTTCCTGCGCTGGGACTGTCTGCTCTTGAAAAGTCTGTTTGGGCTACACTTTTTCTTTTTATTGTATTTTTCTCAGTTGTAGTTGCACCAAAGTTTCCTTCACTTCTGACAGTTTTTGCATGATTTGGTCTCTTTACTTCTCCACATCATCCATTGATTCTAATACACGGTCTTGTACTTTCTCTGCCACCGTATCGACATTATCTTTTTTAATGGTGAATTATGGGACATATTTGTGTGCCTTCATCTTTTTCCTATGTCCTCCTATCTGCAACATGGTTCTCTTATGTGGCAGAGTCTCTGACTGAGATGAAGTTGTAGGTATCTCTGTATTGGGGATGTCTCTTCCTCCTTTTTCCTCTTGCGCATGAACAATTGTTTCCTTATGCCTGCTTCCATTAGTATTGTTCTTCGGTTGTGCTCCTCCATTGGTGGCCCCAGTGAAATCTTTCTCTTTCACAGGTGGATTTGGAATGGTTTTCTATAGTCTTGGTTTCTTCACTGTCCCACTCCCTTCAACATATTTTGCGTGCTCAACAACTTTTCTAGTGTTTGCTTCCAGACTACTGGTTTTCTATGACATGCTATCTTGCTCTGGATGTTTTCCTTTTTGTCCCTTCTTTGGCATCATTGGTACTCTCCACTCATCTGGACAATATTTCATGGCCCATTTAACTTCCTTGCCAGTGACGTAGTATCTCATCTGCAACCAGTTCTTCTTTGGATCCTGTTTTGCATGAATCCAAACATTATGCCTTGATACTTGAAAATTTTCTATATCCTTATGCTCCTCCACCACTTGTGGTGGGATTCTCCAAGTCTCCGCTACCTTCTCATGTATTTCCTCCAAATATGTCGCAAATATACTAGAGTTTTCTTTCATATCCTTTGTGACTGATGTGTGGAACAATGTTGCATATTGTGTTGTGCGACACTTTCTGATCCTCTAACAAAATACACTATATTTGGGGTGCTTCCAACCTATTAATGCAATAAGTATGAGTATCCATGAATAGTGGAACTCTATGCCTAGGTCCTGAGCATTCTGCCAATTATCCAAAAATAAGTTTAACAAATATGGACTCCAACTAAGTACAGTCGCCTTCACGCATTGCACGACCGCTGCTATCACCCTTGTTGGTGCCTTCTCCTTTTGAAACTTCCTTAGAAATTTGCAATCCATTAATTTTGTTTCTAACCTTATTGTAGGCTCATTGATTCTGTTGATTACAATTCCTCTAGACCCTCTTACTGTTCCATATGTCTTCTTCATTTCTTCTTCTAAGGTCTTCTCCTTAGTTTTATCATTCAGATAATGTGCAGGCTTCTCACCATCTGTTGGAAGACCTGTTATTTTTGCAATTAGATCCACATCGATTGAGACTGGCCTATCCAACCACAAAATTCCTCCTTGTACTAATGCCATCAATATTTTGATGCAATTGTTCACGTCCTTGCTATGTCCAAAATGTGGGATCTCCAATAAATTCATTATCCCTGTGTTGTATAAACCCATCATCCATTATTTTGGTTCAAGTATGGGAACTCTTGACACACTTACCCATTTTCTTTCCATGTATACATACGACTCAAATTAAGGAAATTTGTCTCTGTCCTCTACGTCATGATCTGAATACCTCAATCTTTCTACACGTCCTAGAATATTTAGGAGGATTTTCACTCATCTTGGTACGCGCAGTAATGCTATCGTGACTTCTGCCTATTGGAACGATGACCTCAACACTGAATGTTTCCAGTTTCTCTTTCTTGTCATAGTGGATGGCCCTGCTTCCCTGCACACATCCTCTTATGATTCTGCATTTGACTCTGACTCACTTGTAACATCTTCTACTTGCACTTGTTCCTCTGTTTGCGGTGCTGTCTCTACGATCGGTTACTATGTTGGTTCAACCTCTTCCCTAGGATCATAAGACTATGTTCTTTCCTCATCTTCCTCATTTTTATGTTGTGGTGCTCCTAGACCCAACTATTGTGTAGTGGGGTTCTTCTCTTCCATCCTTACATCCATTTTCTCCGGCTCTTGTTCTTCAACCAATGTTGGGCTAACTAGTTTCAATGATGGAATCATGTCCACATCCATGAATCCTGCCTGTACACTAGGGTTTTCCACTTCTGGTTCTGGTTCCTGCAGTGATTTGGTGTTGTTGTGGGTTCTCCTCGACATCTGACTAGGTGCTCCAACCTTGGGTGGCACCATACTGCAAATTCTTGACTTTGGTTCTCTGAATCGATACTAGAAAACTCCAAGGATACTTGGTCATTCAATGTGTTTACTCATAATTCTCTCCTTAGTTCACTTCTTCTCTAAGTTACAATGAAGATTTCCCTTCATGTTTCCTGCTTCTATAAGGCCTACAATAAATTATCTATCGTATTCCACTTTTTCATATCCCACTTTACCTCCTTTTTTCTTTTTCTGGTCATTCTCTATCTCGTCCCGTTGTGTTCACTTTTCCTGCGCATAGTACCATGAATTATGTCGCACCAATTTACTGTCTATTGCATGCTGTATCCTTCAATTATATGTCTACCACTTATTCCTCTACCTACTTCTTTTTTTAATTTTTTAATTTTCCCACTTTTTTCTTCTTTTAACTCCTATTATATACAATATGTAAAACTCTAACTTCTACACATGGCATCTATTGAGGATTAATAGGTTGACCGTCCCTATACAGTTTCAGTCAACTACCATTCACCATTCCTTGTATCTCCTTTCCTGCTAAATCCTTCAGTTGCACAACACCTCCATAAGTGACAAACTTTATCTCATATGGCCCTGGCCAATGCATCCTAAACTTCCCTTGGTGTTGCAAGTATTTACTGTCATAGAGGAGAACCATATATCCTTCCTTGAATTTCTTCTTCTTAATATGTCTTTCAAGCCAATATTTATCGTTTGCTTTCTGTACCTCCTGATGGAAACTAGCTACAATTTTGTCTTCTTCTAATTCCATGAGTTGAGCCAATGTTTCTTGTGTTGTGCCTCTTTTTGTCATATTTGTAATTGTTGCAATGCGTAGACTTGGTATCAAATACTCTAAGGAAACTATTGCTTCCTGTCCATACACCAAGCTAAAAGGTGTTTTCCTTGTTATTTTCTTGCATGTAGTTCTATAAGCCCATAACACTGCTAGTACCTTCAATTCCCATTCATCCATGTTTACATTACAAATCTTGGTCAAGGCATTCTCCAATATCTTGTTAAATGCTTCCACTGTTCCATTCGCCTAAGGATGATATGGAGTGCTCTTTTGTTGATGTATATAAAATTCTTCTAGCATTGCCTGGATTGTATTGTTGATAAAGTGAGTCCCCTGATCACTCATCAATATTCTTGGGCATCCAAACCTTGTAACTACATGTTCAAATAAAAAGTGCATTGTAGTATATGCGCTGCAATCCTTCACTGTTGCTTCCTCATCCCATCTAGTCAAGTATTCCATCGCTGTAATAATAAATATATCCCCTGATCTTCTTGTTGGTGGATTAATTGTTGAAAAGTCAATAAGAAACATGTGTCTAATTTAGTTTTCCCTTAATTAAATCTCTACATGATGCAGGTAGATGGCTGCGGTGCCATGATAGGCAAGGCAGAAACAGTGGTGAGCCGGGATGAGGGCGAATTATGGCACAGGAGATTAGGCCATCTTCATCATGGAGCCTTGAAGATCATGCAGCAAATATCTACTGGACTTCCA
>ML792279.1:169776-181084 GCA_009831015.1 Picea engelmannii | reverse complement strand
TTGATATTTCACTTTGTGCTTATGGTTGAGATCGTGGTTTAAATTGCTTCCGCAAAAGTAATAGTAGAAGCGATTCTGTATTTAACAATAGCAGAACTTGTTAGATCAGGAGAATCGCAAGAATACATTAATTTGTATCAAAATTTCTACATTAATTGGACCTATAAACTCTACTTCCCACTTGTCAAATACTTGCAAAGTTACTTGAGGTCTCAATGGCATCTCATCTCTCCTGGATGGCTTTCCAACTCTCTGACATACATCAAATTTCTGACAGTACTCCTTTGCATCCTTGTGAATTGTTGGCCACCATAGTCCTAAGCGAAATACCTTATGCACAGTGGCTTTCCCTGCACAGTTTCCTCCAACAACGCCTTCATGTGCTTCTGCTAAAAAGATAGGCCTCTCATGCTCCATAACACATCTTCTCAAAAACATTTCTGCTCCAAGTTTGTACAAATGACTTGAAATCAATTGGTAGTCTACATATCTGACCACCAGATCTTTCTTTTATGTAGTAGTAAATTCCTTTGGTGAAAATATTGTACTCAACAACTCAATAATGTCAACAAAATACTCATCAACTATCTGTACTGAAAAAAAAAATGTGCATCTGGGAAGTTGTCCTCCAAGTTAGTTGTTTCTTCTCCATTATTTATCCTGGAAAAATGATATGGCCCTGCATTTAATCTTCCAGGCTTCACCACAACTTCAAATTCAAACTCCTGGAAAAAAAATATCCATCTGCATATTATTCCCCCCAACATTGTCTTATTGACTAAATATATAAGAGGAAAATGATATGTAAACATCTTAAAGTGTTGACCTAACAAATAATGTCTGAATTTCTGCAAGGCATATACCATGGCAAATCCTTCTCTTTCTATAGTGTTGTAGTTTTGTTATAAATCTGATAACTTCCTGCTTGTAAATGCTATATGGTGATCTATATCACCTTCTCTTGGTTGTGTCAATACTACTCCTAGTTCTATTGCATATGCATCCACATGCACATGAAATTCCTTTGCCCAATTCGAAAAAACTAAAATTGGCACTATCACCATATTCACCTTAAATATATTCAAACTCTACTAACATTCATCATTCCACTGATACTTAATGTCCCTTTTCAACAATTTTTCCATTGGCGCAATAATCCATGCATATCCCCTTCTAAAATTCCTGTAATAGCATGTATTACCAAGTGTACTCTTCAACTGGCGCACTAACTTAGTTGGTGGTAAGTTAACTATGACAACAATTTTAGCGGGATCAACCAACAAACCCTGTTTACACAACACATTCCCTATCAGAATACCAAAAGGTATGTTGAAAATGCATTTCTTGATATTCAATGAAATCTGACATTGTCTACATCTGTCTAACATCAATATTAATAATTCAACATGATCCTTTAGTAAATTAAACACTATCCAATCATCCAAATAAATTTCAAAAACTTATGAATAAAGTCCTTGAAGACAACCACTACCACCCTTGAAAAAATGGTAGGTGCATTTTTCAACCCAAATGGAATAACTGTATACTGATATGATCCCCATTATGTTTCAAATGTTTTCTTATGTCTATCTTATGTTGCTATCCTAAAAATCCATATGTAAATGAATAGGCTTCTTAACCTCCTACATTCTCAAAAACTTCATCTGTAAATGGGGTAAGAAAATAATCATGCATGAAATCATCACTCAGTTTTCTCAGATCTACAGAGATCCCGATTCCCCCTTTCTTATTTTCCTACACCACCATAGGACTGATCCATTATGATTCCTCCACAAGTTCTATGACACCAGCCTCTAACATCTTCTCAATTTTTTCCTTCACTTTCTGCTTATACATTGGATTCAACCTGTAAGGTCTTTGTCTTATAGGTCTAGAATTTGCTTTCAAAGGGATCTTCATATCTCCAAATTCTCTTGCTAATCCCTTCATCTCTGAAAATGTGGCTAGAAATAGGTCATTGTACTCGCGCAATAACTCTGTGATTCTTTATACTGTCTAATTATCCCAATAATATCCAATGCTTGCAATCTTTGGGTTTTCTACTGTTCCAATAGTTACCTTCTTGATCTTAAATGGTGTAGCATAATATTATGAATCTATATTTGGACCTTCTACTTCCCTCTCCCCTTCAACTTCTAGGATCTGGATATTGCGTGGGTTTTCTTCTGCTGGGTATTCTTCTTCTGTGACATGATAACAATGTAATAACTGTCGATCTGTCTGTTTTTTCTGATATGTTGTCACAATATCCACTTCAGGTTCTTCAAAAATCCTGTCTCTTACCACCTTCAATGTTGTATCTATTTCTGGGCTCTCATGCTCAAAGGAAAATGTAATAAAAAAATTATGTTGCATTTCTTCCCAATTTGTAGTTTCCCTAGGTTGTTCATGTTCTATGTACTAGTTCTTTGGAATGCCTTCTAATGTGTGAATAAAATGATGTGTCCATTCTTCCAGTGGTAATAATATCCATTGGACCATGCAACTGTCTATGTGTTCTATGGGTTGTCCAATCCCATCATACTTCTCCAAAAGTTTGTTCTTCTGCTCTGTGACAAATCTAATGCACAGTAACCTCTTACAATGAAACCAGTTATTAATATTCTCTTTATGTGTACCCCACCAACGGGAAGGTGTGTCTTTCAAAGAAATATCTAATACTGGTAATATTTTATTTTCTACTACTTCTAATTCAAACTTCATTAATAAAAATTCTTCTAAGTCATTCAGACCATAAGAAGTAGGAGGTTCTCTTACCTCTGAACCAATCCATTTTAGCATGCGCGTGATTTTAGCACATCTTCTGGTCGATAATTCATGTAATCATTGCTGCCAGTTTTCCTTTCCTTTGTCAAAGTTTAAAGAATAAGAACTAATTCTCCTCCAACTCAACATTCCATCTACAGTTGGTTTGATGTAATCCTCTTCACACGCGATGGTTCTGCAAAGCTCGTTTATATCTTCTAAAATGAAATTTTCTGTCGTAGGTTCCACATACCTTCCTCCTTCCGAGGGATCTAACGATGTAGTAGCTTTGTATTATCTTGATTCAAGTATCATATTCCTTGTCTTCAAATTGATAATAGTCTGGTTATCAAATGTCCAATCCAATCCCAACAATGCTAATTAGGGTGTAGTGTTATCTACTATGTCAATCACTTCAAATTTTTCCATGGTGCATACTCCATCTAGATCTACTAGTATACCCTTCAATCTACCAATTGGCACCACTCTGTGTTGATTTTCTAGCTTCAACTAAATAGATGAATAACCTAATGTAGGTTCCCCCATAGCTTCCCATGTCTTCTTCGGCAACACATTTACTTCAAATCCTAAGTCTAATATAATATCCCCATATTGAAATCTCCAATGTTTGCATTCAACCTGAATTCCCTACTTGTTCTTCTCTTCTTACGGACCTGGTTTACTGTCATTACCCCTTCTTCCTCATGAATGCCATTTTCTAACAAATTTTGTAACACTTGCAGAGATGACTTATCATTCAACAACTTCACACAAGATACCAAAATGTTTCTCAAATTACTGACCTTTTCTGTAGGTTTCTCCTTGTTGGTATGATCAAATAAGGGAGGTGTGTCATACACTAGTATATCATCTACTCGCTTTGTTACTGAAGTAGAATCAATTTTTTCCTTCAAAATGTCCTATCTAGCCTCTTTGAATGTATCCTTCTCTTTGCATGCATCAAACTTCTGTTTAGGTTCTGCATTCTTCCTTACCCATTGGTATATATCATGTTTCTACTTTGTTGCATCATCTCCTATCTTAGCTCCACCTCTAGTAGCTATATTCATATTTTTCCCATCCTCTTCTTTGTTTTCTATAGCAATCCATTGTACATTCTGGTTATTTTGGTTTCTCTTGTCTTGTATCTTTGTCAATAGTTTTGGATAGTCTTCTGTCTCATGGTCTGTTGAGCGATAATACATACATGTCACAGGTGGAAATGGAAAATATCTTGCATAGTGTACATGTTTCTGACAGATATGAAAAACTAATAGTCCTCGACCTCCTCCAAATCCTCTTCCTCTGTGACCAGCTCCTCTATTACCCTGATTATCTCCGCGTGGTGTATTATACTATGGTCCATGATTATATTGTGGTTGCACATTATTTTACCGTCGTGGTGTTGCGCACTACTGTGCATTGTTATACTGTGGTGGTGCTCCAAATTGTTGCACACTATTATACTGTGGTTGTGCTTGAAACTGTTGTGCGGGATTATACTGTGGTTATTGTGCAGGCTGTGCTGTCATTAATTCAACTTGCACCCTATAAGTATCTGATGTTCTCTCCTTCATTATTTTCAAATTTGTGCAATCCTTGTCTTCATGTCCAACTGACTTACAAAAGTTACAAAATGTAGTCTTAGGTTTTGTGTAATACTTTTGCATCATGGGACAATGATAGGGATCATGCCCATGTGTTCTTCATATCTCACACCATGGTCCTCCTGAAGATAAAGTATTTGGCATACCTACTCCTATATACTGCGCAAATAATGGACACTCATTCTTATGGTGACCTTATGTCTTGCATAATGTACACCAGACATCTTCTCTTTTCTCCTTACCTTTATTTTGATTCAATTGAAATGTAATTTTTTTTAGATATGCTCTCATCTCTTCTACAACTAGATTTGTATGCTTATAATGATTTTCTTCTAACTGCAAGGCTTCCTACAGAGCCTCAACCTAATTCTGAAATTTCTACTGCCTCAAATGATACTTGAAATGTGGTAATAAGGAGTTAACAAATAAATGTCTATGCTACATACCAGTAATAAGGAAATTCAACTTACCTTTTAACCTTTCGAACTTTTGGTCAACCTCCCAGACTGATTCTCCTGACTTCTTAATCTCAATCATCTCATTCATGAATTGATTCTCTATACTTGGTTTCTGAAATTCATTTATTAATTGCCTCTTCACCTCTATGACAGTTGTAGGTTCTTTCCTGTTGGATTATTTACTGCGAGAACCATATACCAATCTAATATGTGTTATATGAATGTGATTTCCAACTGTGCAACCTTTATATGTTCACCTGTAATCTCCTTAGTTTCCCAAATCTTCTCACAAATGAACAAGTTCTTCTCTGGGTCATCTGACCCTTCTCCCCGGAACTCTAGTAAACAGATAATTGGATTTTCTCCTACTATTGTGAAGTTTGTTGTAATACCACCTCCATGCAGTGTAGATACCTGATTGCTACTTGTTGAAATTATACTTCTACTGGAATTTCCACTGGACCCACATCCTATAAAAATCCTTCTACCACTAATCACTTGTTGGTTAACCAATTTTTCTTCTTTAGATGTCTTAATCACACATGGGGTTGTGGGTTCCACACTAATTCAGATATAGAATGGAGAGCCTTCTTCTATGTCGGACCCTTAACCTATGGTTTTCCTCTCATATGTGGTTCACAAGATTTCCTCAATATACCCCATCACACGAAGATCATCTACCTCTTCCTCATCACTGTCGAAGCCCTCTCGCTCAGTTATTGACCTATTTTTCCTATTGATCTTATACCGATAGGGTTGTCTATTTTGCATCAGTCCTTCTCTTTCCATTATCTCCTTTTTTTGTTCCTCATCCATCATTATAGGGTCCATTGCTTCCTTCTTCTAGCCTTCGTCCAGATCCCTCTCCATATCTCATATCTTCCTTAGTTCTTCCTCCATCTTCGCCATGCACAGAAAGTGATTTGGCTGTTTGATTCCATGGTCATCACACCTTTATCATGCCATAATATATTTATCGATGTGTAAAGTGACCTAACATACCTTCCTCTGGGTCCCTTCAAGAAATCATTCTTTGCATCAGTATATGACTTCGTTGTATCGACTGCAAATTCAGTAATAAACCCTGCAGTAAACTATCTAACTAGAAATCCACTGCGCGTGTGAATTCATTATTAACCCTCTCCAACTACATGATATTCTCAGTAGTCCACTCTTATGGACTTATCCGATTAGTTGGATGAGTATCCTTCAACCTCAATATCCATTCTTGTAATAACTCTAGAAAATAATGGAAATATGCCTCATGCAAATAAGTAAACACATATCTCTGCAAATACTGGCACAGTGTATACCTTGAAATTCTATTAGATTTCTGCACAAACTCGAGCTTCTTTGTCTCCAACCATCTTTCAATCTCTTTCTTTGTAGGGTTCCATGGCCTAAACATCCCCTTCTACGACTGCATGTTTTTCATCAAATCCCCTCCAATCGGATCTGTTGAGTTCCAACCAACAACATAACCATTTGTTGGATGTATGGGTTGACCTAGGTTCTACCTTAGTTTCCCAACAAAACCCTAGAAACCATCGCCCCATATGGTAAACCAAAAGTAAACACTGCGCATAGAGTGCACAATGGAGTCTCACCCGAGATGGCTTATGGGTGATTGCATGAACCAAGTGTCTGCAATCATGGAAGGGATGGAACTCGTGGGAATTCTAGGCATATTAGACTTCTTTTTTTCAACATGCATTCTACCATACCATCAATCATATCTACCATTTATTCATCCTTTAACATTCATTCTGCATAATATAACATGTCTAATCTAGTGCGCATTGTAAAATAACCTTAACAGATTCATGCATTCATTCATTGATTCAACATAATAATCATTGCAAAGAATAGAGAACACATAAGGGAACAATTCCACACAATAACACAGGTTTTACCATGGTTCACCCCCCTTGGGATATGTCCAAAAATATATTATGTTTCTTATTATTCTTCATCAAAATTTATGTGTTGCACACATTACATCAAAAGGTGCATTTAGAATGCACATATGTGAGGCAGACCAGAGTCCCACCAAGCTCCATAGCTTTTGAACTGGCCCTCATTTATAATCCATCTGACTCCACCTTAGATCCTTAGCTATCCAACAAAAATAATACTTCGACTCAAAGCTAAAAAAGGTGCTCAAAGTACTCCTCTTATACAAAAGTAATAATGATGAATCCCTCCTATATACCTCATACATCATCTATTTATACTACCAAAAGTGGGTAAAAACCATTTACATTGAATACGAAAACCCTAACTCTAAGTGGAATCAAATTTTCCACATTCTAACTTCCTTCACATGCAAATCCTCAATTCCATTGCGCTGATTTTCCTTTATTCCTGATGCACTACTTCCTTTGCCTTCTGACACACTGCTTTCTCCTAATTTCTAGGAGTGTGTTGCTTCCTTGGTCCTTTCCTTATCTTCCCGCCTCATTTTCTGTGCTCTTTCATCAGACTTTTCTCCCAAAATAGCCTACTCCAATAGGAATTCCATCATCGAAGAAAACAAAGTGAAGAAATAGCTAAAGCATTTGTTGGAGAAATGAGTCATTAGACCCAATACATCTCCTTGTGGCTCACCCATCATCATGGTGCCAAAGAAGGATGGAAGTTGGAGAATGTGCATTGACTAACATGCCCTGAATAATATTACCATCAAGAATCATTATCATTTGCCAAGGATTGATGACTTCTTGGATTAGCTGCAACAAGACAAATTATTCACGAAATTGGACTTAAAGTCTGGCTATCTTCAAGTAAGTATCAAAGTGGAGGACATGTGGAAGACAACATTTAAAACACGACAAGGTTTGTATGGATGGTTGATAATTCCTTTCGGCTTATGTAATGCACCTGCAATTTTTATGAGATTCATGAATGATGTGCTACGCCCTTTAATTGACTCTTTTGTAATATTATATCTAGATGACATACTAATATTTAACAACATGTGGAGGGAGCACTTCTCACATGTGACATAGGTACTGGAGACCTTAAAGAAGAATAAGTTGATTTCCAACTTGAAAAAATGTGAGTTTGGAAAGATGCCCTTGATTTATCTTGGAAACATGATCAGACGAGGAGAGCTAAGAGTGGATCCAGAGAATATTTCAACCATCACACAATGGCCTATACCCACCAGCATGACAAAAGTCAAAAGTTTCATGGGAGCAACCCAATATTTGAGGAAATTCGTTATAAATTTTCCACAACAGTAGCACCATTACATCCCTTGAATACCAATGGGAAGAGTTTTTATTGGGGAAAACAACAACAAAGAGCATTTGTATATTTGAAGAAGAAAATAAGCAATGCTCTATTCCTAGCTATGCCAAATTTGCAACAACCTTTTGAGATAGAAACTGATGCAAGTGGATATGCATTAGGAGTGGTGCTAATACAAGGAGGGAGGCATGTACGATACCATTCATATATATTTCATGGAGTGGTTCTTAACTACCCCACATATGATAACGAACTCTTTGTCATTGTGTAGGAAGTGAATAAATGGAAGCAATACCAACTAGGAAAAGAGACCATTATACACATGGATGATCAACCCCTTTAGTATCTTCAAAGCTAGAACATGATGCAGAAGGTGAGGAGTTACAAGTGGTTGGGTTTCTTGCAACAATTTCACCCATTGATCAAGTACACTAAAAGAGTCACGAATAAGATAGCAAACATGCTCTCGTGACCACCATTGAAGAATATCACAACATGTGGAGTGATAATGAATCTTGAAGCATTCAATCATACACTTATTGGTGAATACTACAAGGAAGATTAATAATTCAAAGTATATGAGAAGTTGAAGGAGTGATTGGTCACTGCCAAGGAAGGGAATGGATACCACCTCCAGGATGGATTGTTGTACAAGCTTGAAAAACTATGCATACCTCAAGGGAGAAGAGTTCAATTAATGAGAGAAGCACACACATCTAGAGTTGTTGGGCATTTTGGTATGACAAAGACTATGAAAAACCTAAAACGATATGTGTGTTGGCCAAAGATGCAGGATCATGTGGAAACAATTGTGAGAGGATGCATTCTTTACATCACTTTCAAGCCAAGTAACCAGAAACTTGGCCTATACATGCCCTTACCAGTACCAACCAAGCCTTGGGAGAGCATCTCCATGGAATTTGTTGGAGTTTTTCCTATGACTCATAAGGGCCATGACTACTTGTTTGTTGTAGTTGATTGCTTCAAAAAAATGTGCATGCTCATCCCATGTAAGAAGATGATTTAGGATGAGAGGAAACTGATATATTTTCAGTCATGTCTAGGTACATTTCAGGTTTCCAACCTCCATCATATATGATCGAGACAACAGGTTTTTGTGTAGGTTCTGGACAACACTTTGGGAAATGGTGGATGACAAATTGAATTATTCAACAACATTCCATTCTTAGACCAATGGAAAAACTAAGGTTGTTAATCAAATGTTGGTGTAGTTGTTGAGAGGCATCAATAGAAAACATTTGAAGACTTGGGATGAGCAACTGGTATACATCCAACATTCATACAACAAAGCACTCTGTACTTCTACCAATAGGTCTCCTTTTGAGACCTGTCTCGACTATTTACCTCCCTCATTATTTGATATTATGTACATAAACAACATGATGGAGAAGGGATACAGGGGGATGAATGGAAGGAGAGCACATTCATGGAAAAAATTAGATAGATACATCTAAGGGTTTAAGAGAATATTGAGAAGAGTATGTAATGGTATAAATATAGACATGACCAACAAAGGGAGGATCACAAATTTTGTGTTAGATATAAGGCTTGGATATATCTTCACAAGGAATGATTATAGGGAATGACAAAGAAGCTCAAGCCTCTAAGATATGGATCTTTTAATATCATTGAACTAGTGAATTAGAATTCTTTTAGGCTAAGTATTCCTCCCTATATGAATATCAACTTAGTGGTAAATGTGGATTATTTGAAACTATTTGAACCCTCCATGCTAGATCAGGAGGAAAAGGAACAACAGGTTCTTCTGGATGTGGAATATTCTGCACCACACCCTTTGGAAGAGTTAAAGGAAGATATAGTCCTGCAATGCAAGGAACAAATCACTTGTAGAGGAATACAAGAGATGTCATAGATAAATCTCAAAGGAAAAACTTCAAGGAAGAAGAAATGGTATGAGAGGAACCAAATTGCAAGAAGGTTCCCTCATTTATCCTTGGCATCTTTTTGGGACCAAAATCCTCCCAATGGGTAGGTGTGATTCGAATTGGATATAAACAATAAACAATTAGATAATGCACATGATTTTACGATGATTAGCATGGGAAAGGTTAGAGGATTTGGATAAAGAAGGGACCAGTCTATTGGCATGAAGGGCTCCATACCATCATGACCGACATCCACACATGTACTCAATCAAAACCTAATGCAAGTAATAGGAGATGAATATAAAAGGAAAAAAAAAGTGTATTAAAAAAAAAAAGTTTCACAAACCCTCTCTCTATGCATGAAAGACAAAAGGAAAATAAACATAAGGAGGAGAACCAAATTTGGTGAAGCTAAAGGGTTGGGGATGCATGGTCTTCCACCTATCCCCTCAACCTCCTATATGCTATCTCTTGGAGATGGAGAAAGGGTTCTTGGGTGAAGAGAGTAAGGAGACATTGTCAAGAATTCAATGAGAAGAACCAAAATGAACTAGAGAGCCTTCAATCATGCCATTACTAAATAATAAAATCCTGGCCGAAGCCAATTGAGTGTTGGTTTTCCCATTTGGGTTTTGAGGGAAAACCTTATCTTATGAGTTTGTTTTTTTATGTTATTTTATGTGATGAGTAGCTGACTGGTTCAAATTCACTTGCATAACTTATTAATATTGTTGAAAATCCATTATTGATTGTTGTTGTGTATTCTTTTAATTATTGTGGATGAGGAGTAGTTAGTTGTACACCTAGTTCTTTGGGTGTGCCTAAAAAATGGAGCCCCATATTTAATTTCTCTCATGTTCCTCTTTTTCAAGCGCCATCCCTACCTTGTTTTCATGTTCCCCTTTGTACAACATGAACCCTAATTTGTTGTGAACCCTAACATATGATAAGAATTCTATTCATTCTCATCGTTCTCCAAGTGAACCTTATAAGGAGAGACCCACATGATTATAATTTTTCCTTTCTAACACGAACCCTAACTTCTGAGAAGAATGTTGGTTTTTTCTTCTTGTTTGACCGTGTTTTTGAGTGTGCAAGATGTTAAGCCATAATATTGGCTCATTACCCCTTAATTGGGGCATATTATATTAGTAATGTTATTTTATTTATGTCGGCTTTAGGCCATTAGGTGTAATTATACCTCCTAGTCTCCTATATATACCAAGGAGACATTTTCATTTTGAATCATCTTGTACTTGAACATTTAAGTGGGGTAAAAGGAGGTTGCCCCCTCGAAGAGGCTTATTATCTGAAATTA
>ML792279.1:126766-152124 GCA_009831015.1 Picea engelmannii | reverse complement strand
ATCTCTTGAACATTGTATAAGCTATTTATGATAAGGAAGTTTTTGTTGGGTTTTCTTCCCCTATAGGGTTTCCCAGGATAAATGTTGTGTCTCTTGTGGATGTGTATTTCTCAGTGATCTTGTTCTTATTATGCTCTTATCTTTATGAAATGCAAAGAACTATAATAATGGAATAAACATTAACATGATTTAATTTCTGTATTGTTACTATTGGTAGTTGAAATGTTGAAAAATAAGTTTTGAAAAGTTATTGGCTAGGAGTTACGTCCCTTTAAATTTCATTACTATTCACGAATATCCAAATCTGCTTCCTGCTACCTCAAAATGGCTAGATTTTCTCCCAAGACTTGATGGAAATGGTGATTCTACAAAACATCACCTTGAGGATTTCTATACCTTTGCAGAAAATTTTGAACTTCAACATGAGGATATGATGATGAATATTTTTTTCAAAGACCTCATGTGGGGATGTCAGAGAATCCCAATACCATTGTGTCTTGAGGAAGGAGGCATTGATTCAATGCCGACATTTGAAACAATATTCATGAATTCTTGAGGAAAACCTAGAGAATATGAAGTTTCTTGGCAGAAAAGGAACAACACATCCATAAATCAGAATGGATGGATGATGATAGTGAGGAATTAAGTGATGCTAAAATCCCCAACATTAGAGTTCATAGTGTGCAAGCAGAAGATGTTATGATTATGACTTGTTCTCAGGTACTAGTTGGGTAGAATGTTGAAGGTGAATCAAAGCTTGAAGAACAAGATGAAGCGTAGCTTCAAGAAGAAGATATTTGTCTATTCATCAACAATGAACAACAATCTGTCAATGATGTAGATTGCTCAAAATATGTATCAGAATTGTTGAGTGAATGTGTGCCTCTTGTTCTGCATCATTTGGCTAAATTCAAAGACCATCCTTATGAAGAAATTGTTGTCATAAATTATGATGAAGCTTTGAACTTAAATGAAATGGAGATGCAATCTCCCACTTGGCTTGAGAGTGAAAGGAGAGATAGCATGGGTGTTGAAGTGACTAAAGCTAAAGTGTGCACTGAAGGTTGCAAATAAGTTCTGTCTTTTCGTTGTCGTAAATTTAATTTTGAAGAAAATGTTAATGAAGCAGGAAGAAATTTCCATGTATGTTGTCACTAACTGACACCTATATGACTTACTCCTCCTTTTGGCTTGGAATGACTATTAGGTCTTGATATTGATATTGTATATTTTTTTTAAATACCTACACAAAGGTGGAAATTGTGACGTCTTTCACTCTCTTCCCGTCGCTATTGCCACGTCCAAGACGTCTCGCTTTCCACCTCCAAGATTGTCGCTCCCATAGCAACCACGTCGGAGCTAGTAACTCCTGGCCATCACTGTTGCCACCTGATGGACGTCGTTCTTGCCACGTCCAAGAGTGTCTCTCTGATAGCAACCATGTCAGAGCTAATACCTCATCCCGTTGATCTTTCCACCTTTAGAACGTCTCTCTTGCCACCTCTGAAACGTCTCTCTTGCCACCTTAAGAACATCTCTTTTGCCACCTTTGAAACGTCTCTCTTGCCACGTCTAAAATGTCTCACTTGCCACGTTTGCAACGTCTCACTTGCCATGTTTGAAATGTCAGTCTTGCCATGTTTGCAACGTCTCACTTGCCACGTTTGACACATCGATCTTGCCACGTTTGAAACGTCGGTCTTGCCACGTTTGCAATGTCTCACTTGCCACGTTTGAAACGTCAGTCTTGCCACGTTTGAAACGTTGGTCTTAATACGTCAATATGGGGTTGGAAAATCCAATTTATGATGACACGTGGTGTCATATAACGTTGCAATACAGACAAAAATGTGGTCATCGAAAAAATGACGTCCTGTGAAACGACGTTTGAGGGGGTTCGAGGTTTGTCGGTCTTCCAAAAATAGAAAGTGGCAATTGCGTTGAACGCGCTGTCGGAATTTGACCCAAATGCAGTAGTGACCCTGGTGCAAGCTCCCACACATAATCATGGGTATACCCTCCAAGGAGCCCGAGTGATTCTAGTCAAAATCAATTCCAAGTACCGTGAAGACTTTCCCCTTCACAGTCACCTCAGGTAAGAACCTAGAAAGATAGGCCACTAAGGTTACCACTGACAACAATAAATCTTGGGGGGACAGTCGACAGTCCGATCCACATGCAAGGGCAAGGTATCTAGCCCAAAATCAACTCAAAAGGCTTCCACTCATCATTATGGGTATACCTCCGAGTGATCCCCATAATACGTGCAATCTCTACACTGATATCAACAAAGCAGGGTGAGTAACTCTGCCAATATCAATGTGACCTCGTGTTTGACCCTTGTGTGAGAACGACTTCCCAGGACAAGATGTTGGAAATGGAATTTAACACTCCTTAACACAAGATGCTATTGTTTGTTTTGTGCTTTGGAGAGTGTATCTCTCTTCCTACTCCAAAGCGCTAGCCTAGCTAAATGTTGATGTAATAGAGCCCTAAAAAAGAGTTACTAGTTAAATTTTACAATTGCGCAATGTTATTAAGGGATGTTGTTACTCAAAGGAAACAGAGATGAAAATGATGTTGTATGAGACTCTGACCCAATGATGCATGGATGGGAATGAAATATATCAATTTTCGTTCAATGAATCCTATGTACGGGAGGGAAAGAGAAGTTTTCCAGATCAAACTTTGAACTACAAGACACAATTTCCTTTAAAATGCAAATGCAACAAATCATGCATGAATAACAATTCTCTATTGTTTCTTTTTCAATAACTTCAACAATTGATTTTCAAAGTTTTTGAAAGAAAAATTTTGTTCACTTTTCAAAAAGGACCCACACCATGATAGTGAGAGTGCAGAAAATCAAAAACCAATGAACAAGCAATAGATAAAAAAAACCAAACCACTCTTTCAATGGAAACAAAAATATCAAGCAAACCAAACTAGTCTTTTCAATTGCATAAGAAAAGTGATCTTTCAAAGAATAAGCAAATGATAAAGACAAAGAAGCTCAAATTTCAACCGATCGCCGGTCCTTAACCAAACAAGCACACTCAGATTCTGAAATCAAAGAGTATATCTGTGCCAAGAAAAGTCAAGAAAAATGGATAGGAAAAGCCTTTGAAATCCTAAGACTGTCCGTGCACGAGAATGAAGACAAGAAAAACACCAATCAATGGTCCAAGAAACTCTTGTTTGGCACCTAAATTGATCTGGGCAGTTGAAGATGCAAAAAATCAAATCCAAAACTTTGAAAAAGAGGGTTCGCAGGATGAGGGTATTACACAGTGCAAGAATAGGTGATTCTCGAAGGTGGTCTTTGAGCAAAGTGTGAGAACCTCGCACTGAACGTAAAAGCAGGGTGCAAACTCAATATATTCTCGCAGGCCACTGTGGAGTGCAGTGCGAGAATGTCTGAAACTAATCCATTTTTTGGAAAAAGACACAAAAGTTGAAGAGGCCTCTAGACCTAGAGGGTCTATCAGGGTATCCTGAAGACTCAGAGATTGATATGAATGGAGAAAAGTAAGGCAAGAGCAAATGGCCACAGAAAAATACCAAAAACTACAGATTTTGGGTTCGATCCCCAGTGGAGTTGCCAATTTTGTTATCGGACTAATCGGTAGGTGCGGACACTAATAGATCTCCCTAGATCCACCTGGATCTAGAACAAAACAGGACAGAACATGACTCTTTCCCTAAGTTTTGACCATTGAATTAACTAGTAGGAAGGAACACGTAACATACCTTAGTATCGCTTCCTAGGGTCTCTGTTTCTCCTGCTTCTCTCTGGTGCTCTCGTGAGGTCAAGACCAAGAAAACACAAAGCAACCAAAGTGAATATAGCAAAATATATTCAACTATCAACTTATGTGTATGATCAAGGAATTACACAATAAAGTGAGAATGACTTTATGGGAAAGGGACATGCCACTGTATCATATTAATTGAAAGTAGAAGATTACAACCTGATCGCCTTGATGTCGCAAGCTTCCTTTCAGTGGCTCTTGGATCCAACACACACACTTTCTCAATCCTCGCATGAAGAAGATCAAATCCTCTTGATAGACTTACTAGAGTCTCCAAGCTCCTGTTCAAGCTGAGTCCTTCACACGATTCTTTCACCAATTCTCCAATGAATCTTGCTTAACCTTTTCCATGAGAATTACATCAATATATAGGAGAGAATGAGATGGTTACTTGGATAATAATGATCCCACAATATCAGGGAATCCAGTACAAGGATAACCATTCGAATGCCAACACATTCTTCTAGAATATTCCCTTCTAGAACCATCGAGAATTCACCTTTTTCCAAGCTTTAGAGAAGGTTCGCACCCTAGCTATGTTGCACAGTGTGAGAAGTTCACACCCTAGCTTAAGGCAGCCTACGAGAATGGGTCATTCTCGCACCCTGGTATATTAGCAACCTGCGAACTCTCTTCAAAAGTATGTTTTCTGAGAAGATATGAATGTCAATTTACTCATGATAAAGTTCTTATGAGGAGCCTGAGTACACCATCATCAATACACCATCATGATGACCAAAATCATGGGTAACAATTACCCAAACCTTTGTGCTACGGGGCTTTCTTTAAGGGTTGACATCAATGACAACCAACCTTAATCAACATAATGTACATGTATAAGGCTATTTTATGTACAATTATTGCAATCCATAGCTATGGCTAAGGCCGACCTAGTCAATCTAATGTGAGCCCATAACCCCTCTTGGGTGAGGCACCCTCCTTTTTCCTTGCATTGGTCCACACTGGTTCATTGGCTCCCTCAAATGCAATAACCCATACCTTTTATTTTGAGGGGTTAAGCCACCCAAGGAGGATTACTAGCCCATAGTTCATAGGGTGACCACCTCCTCCTCATATTTATTATAATTAGTTAAGAGGAAGGTATGTGAGATGTGTATAAATACACACTCAAGTATCATTTGTAAATCATCATTGTGAACTTTTTATCTCCCAAAATGTGTTTAGTCCTAGTATCACCATATACTATTTCACCCTCTTGTTGTCTTGGCATGACTAGGATGAGGTCTTTAATCTACCCAATGGCTAGTTGCACTTTCTTATTGAAGGTCAACATGTTCTTCGCTTCACTCATGCAAGTGAGATTGAGTTGTTCCATGATTACTTTAGACATGGTGTTGGGGTAGGAACTTCCATCAATTAGGTAGGAATGGGATATTTTTCCCATGATTCTCACGGAGGCATAAAAAGGAGGATACATAGGCTCAAGATAGGCCATAGTTGCCACATTTACCTCTTTATGAATAATTTATTTTAAATAAATAACATTTGCATTCAAAGGTGTTGTTGGTCTATTGTTTCCCATTAGTAAAATAAGGACAGCAAGAGATTTTTCCAGGTTCTATTATTATTCCAAGGTGTTGTCACCCAAAGTTTTGGGTCCAGTTTTGCGTGCGTGCACAAACGAAATTTGTGTGTGCTCATCCAGAATTTTTGCAAGCGCTTAAGGAGATGTGTGAAATAATTACATAGTGCGTGCATCGGACCGAGTTTTTTTAAGTAGCATGCCAATTCTAAAGGTGATCAAGGATGCGTCGGTATGAGTTTTTTCATTTGATCACACTGGCTCAAGTTTTGCCAATTGTGTCGAAACCCAAGAAAATTCCCACTCGAAGCAAGAAAGGAATCACCGAGATATCTCCTGGGATGATTGTTTCCAACAACAGGTGATGACACAGGGAGGCTAGAAGATGAGTTGGACAGGAAGTTAGGATTTCCCCTGATGTAGAGAAACTATGTGGAGCCTGACAGGTACCAAAAGTGTATGAGGACGTTAGATCGGAAAAGAGAGTGGAGAAGAACAATTAAGGAAAACGCTCCCCAACATAAAAATATATAAAAGAGAGCTCTCAAGTCACAAAACAGGTCAGATAATTTTTGAATGCATCAGTCTGAGAGCTCTGATTTATCCTATTGTAATATTGTTTTGTATGGAGAAGTCTCCTTTGTATTTTATTTTTCAGAATCTTAAATCTCGACGCAAGGTGCATAATGTTGTATCCCCACTATTTATATAGTAATGAGATTAAGTCTTATGGATTTTCAGCATAGTTATTCAGTGCAATGCATATCTGTAATATATATGGAATACATCCAATAATAAAGATATGGTAGTTATGTTATATATTGTGTTTGTTATGAATGAGGCACATGTGAATGTATATTTTTAATTCTTAGTCCTTGTTAGAATATCATATATGAGTTACATGGATGCCATTTATTGTACTGCTAGGTATGTTTGATCCTCCATCCCTGACACAAGACCTTATGGTCTCTGTTATCCTCTTTGCATATCGGGTGAGACCTTCCTTGACCTTGTTCGAGGATTGATATGTCGGTCCTTAGGGGGTTTTGTTGGACATGCTTTGGATGAAACCTGGGTCTCAAAACCCCCAGTGTTAATAAGGTTAGTGTGTGTGCAAGTGTGTACCGAAACAACAACAATGCATAACACCAACAAACAGTTTTTTTGTCGGGACCTAAAGTCTTGTTGAGATTGATGGAGGATAAGAGAAATGTGGTGGCATACCACTAAGGAGGATATTCAATACTGGATAGAAGAAAAGGAGGACAATTTTTCTCTATGAGAGATGGAAGGATTGTGGGTGAATGCGAAATAATGGAAAGGTAGATATGTTTACTCTGATATGCATGAACCCTTTTTCATGGGATTTACATGTTTGTTGCATGAATAGTTAAAAAGACAAGAATAAGTTAATTCAGTTGTGTTACCATTGGAGTCAATAGTATGGTATCAAGCCAAGATTGATAGTATAAAGGCATTGGATAACAAGTGGAATCAAGATATTGATTTTTGGTTTGATCGAGTGAAGGAAGGATACATTGTTGATTTTGATATGGAATATAGTGATTCTTTCAGCGACATTTAAAGAAAGTTTGAAGAAGGTCCAAGAAAGAAGATGTTAGAAGAGACCCCCCTTTGGATCAAGATGTTATTCGTAGAAAAAATAATGATGTGCATGGAGCCCGATAGGATGGCTGAGTAAACCCCCTAGCACTCGAGGGGGGTGGGGGGGGAAGAACTAGAGCGTGGATCCAGTGAGGTGGATACAAGAAGTTGTTGAGATGAGGTGAGGACTGGAATGGATCCAAAAGAGAAAAAGATAAAAAGAGTCAAAAAATATGCAAGAAGAGCTAAGATGAGGAAGAAAGTTGAGTGGAAGAGTAGAGAAGAGTTAGCCAAGGGTGTTGTTGGACAGTTGGTTGTCATTGATGTAAACCCTTGGAGAGTGATCTTGGAGATTGATGTCAACCCTTATAGATTGATGTCAACCCTTAGAGAGGTCCAGAGATGTTGGAAAGTTGATTGACACTTTTATGATCGAGATTGATGGTGAGTTAGTTGGGTACATTTGATGTATTCTACATGTAGCCCCGAAGGTGTGGTTATGGGACCCAAATTTAATTAAGGAATGTGGACATGAAGGATAGTGAAATTGCAGGGAATAATATCATAGATGGATAGTAAATGTTGTGCCATTTCTGGTGATATGTCGTATGCCACATGGTTCCTCATGGTTAAGGAGATATGGCCTTGTAAAGTTGGAAGCCCCAAAGAGTGGTCAAGAAGCCCCTAGTTGGTGACAAGTCTTGGTGAAAGAGTAAAGTGGTTGTAACAAGAAACCCCTAAAATAAGGAAAGAGGTTACCTAGCACGAGTATAAATACATCTCAAAGAGTCTCTCATTTGAATACACACACTTACGTTGGATATCTATCTTGTGAATGATATGGTCTAGTATTGTGATATTTTAGCTAGTTTGTGAGGACATTTTTCTAAGGAAACAAAGGTCTGAAGTAGTGAAAGTTTCGGAGTTGCAAAAAATTGGAAACCCTAGTTTTCTGAGGTTATACCCAGGATGGATAAGGACATGTAACGTATATATGCAATATGCAGAAGGACATGTTGCATACATATGCAGGCTGCAGGAGGACAGGTCGTGTACCCGAGGAAAAGGTCTAAAAAAGAATGTACATATGAGTTGCAGTAAGTTTTGGTAATACAACACAATTGTACAAGATATGAGATGGTATGCTTTAGGTTTTCATGAGTAGAGGAATGTGTTTTATGTATTTGTTTGAGGCTTGTATCTTGGATGGTATGGCACATGCTTAAGGCATATCTTGGAGGCCCTTGATGGTACATGATCGCATATGGTTGAGGTGATATTGTTAAATGCTTGAGACATACTCTTGGTTCTTGGTGTATGCTTGTTAGGTTCATTGTTAGTGGCACATATTTGTGCTATTGGCATATACATGAGACTTATCTTATGGTACATGGCATGATTCATAGTGATATGGTATATGGTTGAGATAGATATCTTGTGATGGTATGTTGGTGATCTTGGTACATTATTGGTAGAGGCGTGTGTTGGTGATGTTGGACATCTAGTTGAGAGGTTTCCTTGGCATATGATCCATGTGAGAATATCTAGTTGAGTATCGGTGATAGTGACAAGTTGGATAGGTTGACAATGATGGGTTGGATACAATGACAGGTTGGTAGGTTATAGGTTGATGTGATAGTGACAATGACAGTGACAGTGGTAGTGAAAGTGACAGTGAAAGTAATAGTGACAGTGATTGTGGTAGTGACAATTGATATACACTTATACTTAAGGGTGGTAGGATAGGTCAAGGAAATGGGGGAGCCAGAGAATTAGGAAGTTGGAGCCTCCTTTAGGTTGGAACCTGAGAACTAGGTAGTTGTAGCCACATTCTGGTTGGAGCCGGAGAACCCAGGGGGTTGTAGCCTCCTTCTGGTTGGAGCCAAAGAATTTAGGGAGTTGTAGCGTCCTTCAGGTTGGATCCTATAAATAGGGGGTTGTAGCCTCCATCCAGTTGCATCTAGAGAATTAGGAAGTTGGTGCTTCCTATGAATGAATTCTTTATATATATAAGAAAGCATTATGTGGTTTTCTCCCATTTGGGTTTCTATGTAAATAATGGTGTACTATGTTCTTGATGTGATGTTGATGTGATGTTTCTTATGATTACATGCTTATGATATATATATTGAATGCAATCATAGATGATACATTGACGATAAATTGTTTAACATTGTTGATAAAGTGAAAGAATATATATTGTGGTTAAAAGTGGTATAAAGTGCTCATACTGATTCAACCCCCCTCTTAGTATTCCAATAGGTGCACACCGTGGTGTCAGGCCTAGAATGAAGAGGAATCTCACACTAGGAAGTGGTGTGAGAGAGGATGCTATACCATAGTGGAGCTCAGGTGAGGATAGGCCTACAAAGAAAATTGGAGTCAAAGACACCAATAGTGATAGTAGTGGTAGTGAGGGCCTAGGTGATGAAGACCGTACCCTTTGGATATTGTGGTATGCCACAAATGTGAGAAGAGGAAGAGTGCACATGTGTTATAGAAATATTTTCCTCACCCTATGCAAATTTGCTCAGAAGGACTTGTTCCATTTCCCTATGCAGACTTGAAGTCCGTTTTTGCAAATCCTGGAGATAAAAACATTAATTTTACACATATACGCACCCTATCTATTATAAAACATGCGTATATGCAGGTTGCACCACTACAACCAACACACATCGGGTTTTGTTCCCAAAATTAAAAAATGATGTCGAGTTTCCATGTCACGTCCCGAGATCCATGATCCTTGGAATTCCATATACTGGAAACGTTCTGACTCGGCCCTTTAGTTCCACTGAAGGCTATAAATGGGAAAAATCCAAGCTATGGAAGAGAGGAGAAGAATTCAATTTTGAGAGAAAAGTTACTCTAGAGAAATTATTCACTTCATATTGAGTCTTCATCCCTTTGTCCTTTTAAGTCTGAACACATTGTTCATGCCCCAAGCTATTCCCTACTTGATTGAGGACCTCATTGTCTCTCTTATATGAGCTTGCCTTTGGTGGAGGATTGAAGTGGTGGAGGCTCAACTGGAAGGGACTTAGTTTCTTGGTTCTAAACCATGCCAAAATGGAAGTTTGTAATTCATTCACTTCTGCTAATTACATTTTAATAGAAATACTCTTTTCTTGTCCAATTAATATCTCGCAAATATTTGAATTCTTATTCCATGGGCGTATTTGTTATGAATTTTGATGGATTATGCTATTGAATGTGATAACATCATATATTATCACCATATTCTTGTGTTTCTTGGTTGTTTAGGACAAGTTGTCTGTGTATTCCTTTGAGTCAAGTGCTCAATGGTGGACTTCATCGAACATCTTGATGAGATAGACCTTTTATCTTGTCTTTCTAGAATATTTCTTTATATAGCATACCTGAGATTAGAGTTGATTTCTACATACATTTTCGTCTGTTGTGGTTTACCCCTAGCCGTAGAGATATTTTCCTCATAACAGAATTGGCGACCATACTGGGGAAAGAATCTTCTTTTCAGGGTTTAGAGTGTTTTTCGCCTTAGATTTCTCTCGTTTATATTGATTTTCTTGTCGTCTGACTACTTGACATCCTCTGTTCATTCTGAATCTGAGTTTCTTAGCCTTCTCCTTAGCCTGGTTGTGTTTTAACACATATACGCGGGTTTTTACCTAAAATTCGTGTTCATACGCGTGTTGTCTTCCTACAAGAGGCGTATATACTCGCTTTTCCCATATATAGTTGTGTACATCACCCTTTGTTGCTTGGTTGCTAGGTTTGATGATTGTTGGGTAGGTTTTGATGATTGTTGAGTCTTCTTGAGTCTATGTTATGACTGTTAAGTGTCCATGGAATGATAACAAACCTTTCTTTGGTTGAATTTTTGGGCGGTGCCTTTCTCATCAGCCTTTTCATTTGATTGTACTTGCATCTTGGGCTGGGTGTTTGCTTCTTGATATCCTACTTGGTTTGTCTCTATTTACATACAATAGAGTTTTTATATCAAGTTGTTGTTCATTCCTTTCATTTTCATTCTTTAATATTGAAAATATAAAAATACTAGGCATTTTACATTGTTGGCATTTGATCTTTTGAGTCCTTATCATTGATCTTAGTACATGTAAAGAAATATTTCATCTTATTTGGAACTGTAGAACTAAATTGAGAATTTCATTTTGAAAATCATATCATTTATTAGGAATTGAAGTTAGGACTTTTCATTGTATTTATATTCATTTATTTTACTTACTGAGTCATAACATAATTAGTTTCATGACCACACATTTTTGAGTAAGAAAGGCCATTAAAAGTAACACTGGTAATTTAAGATTGATTAGAAACGATTTTATTTTTCTAGGGTGCGCAAACTAGCTTAGGATTTAGAGCCTTGGAATAGGATTTTGTGAGTAAACTTCTCCAAGGCTATTAAATCAACATATGTGTTTGACTAAGGGAGTGGTGCAATCCATTGTATAATTGGTGACGTTGGGAGGCTTCGATTACACCAGAGTTAAACACGAGGTCGCCTGAGGTTGGTTGAAGGGATATCCCCCCGATACCTTCTTAGCATCAGATATATTCCTGGGGATCTATTGGTATATGGGGATCTTGATAGTACCTTTACCTCTATGCGAGGTGGTGATTTCGAGGTTTTGGGCTTTGTTACCCTGCCCATATGGTGGACCTAAATTATGAATTTTTGTCTACACATCGTTTATATCATGGTTGCTTAGTTGCATGACATAGGTACCACATAGGTTACTTGCATGGGTTATTTTGCAGGTACCCTGGGTTAGATAACGATCGAACAACACACAACGTTTATGGAGGATTACCTCTCTGGGGGGATCTGACCGACTGGTTGTTAAGCGCACGAGGGCCCTTATAAATAATTCTGATACCTCTAATTTGTAGCAGGGAGTCTCAGGCCCCTCTTGGGTGAGGAATACCTACTTTAGGGAGGGAGGCCCCTTTCAGTCACTTTATCCTGTTTGTGTGCATATTGACCATTTGATTTTATTTTTGTGTGCTCTTTGATTACTATTTGACCTTAGTATTTGTTTTACATCTCACGTATTGAGTCATCGTGGAGCCCAACCAAAACCTCATGAATCAGTCCAGAGGAGGGTCTTGCAATCCCAGAAAGGTCCATGGTGCTTACCAGAACCTTGGATTGGCTATGATTCCCCAACAACAATATTTCTAGGGACCTTGGGGCCATATGCTGCAACTTCATCGCTCTTTTCTATCCATGCTCAATATTCCATACTTTTCTAAGTTAATGAATGACCATGTGTGTCATGATCTGACATGGCCCCACATCCCCTCTAAGATTCCTTCTGATATTCAAAAATTCAAGGATAAAACTAGTGAGGATCCTGGTGATCACGTCACTTTTTTCACCTTTGGTGCTATTCAAATTCCCTTAGTGACGATTCTATTCGGTTAAGATTGTTTCAATGCAACCTCATGGGGGTCGCTGTGAAATGGTATATCGAGCTACTTAAGGGGAAATACACAACTTTTAATCAGTTGGTTTTAGTCTACCTCAACCACTTCCAATTTTTGGTTTGTTACAATGCTGGCATAGAATTTTTGTCGACCTTTCATCAGGACAAGGCCACTCGTATCTCATATCACATCCAGGAATGGCTTAGATGGAAGAGGTTGATCAAGGCCTACATACCCCCAAAATTCCTACTAGAGTGGTTCCTTAAGTCTCTCCTGCCTTATATTTCAAAGGATGTTTCTACATCTGAGGTTACATATGAGGAAGAAATGATTTTTAAAGCCCAACAGATAGAAATTATATATTCTCAGTATAGGATGTTATACGAGATTCTTCTAGATGCATTGAGGTCAAACTATGACCCTAGAAAAAATCTAGGGCCTCATGTAGATGGCATTGTAGGCTCCGCCAATCTGAAATCCATAGACTCGGTGACAAGCCATTTGAAAGAGTTGGATTTGAACAAGTCTATAGGAGGGCCAACTTCGTATGTGTCCTCCAATCCCACTCAGTCAAAAGATGTACATTATGTGCAATTTTCAACCACCCCTAATGGTAACCAACAACTAGGATGGAATAAAAAGAAAGGAAGTAATAATAATCTTAAGGGTGGAAAGAATAATAATAAACCCAAGGATAATGGTGATAATGAGAAGTCAAATAATAATGCTGGTGAGGGAAACAAAGAAAGGTGGAAGATGAAGTTTCCCTGTAAGCTTTGTAGAGACGATCACCTTACCCATTTATGCCCCAAACTTGTGGAAGTTGCAAGGATTTTGTCCCTACCACCCACTGTGTTGACTAATCCTTTTCCACATAAATAGCACATGGCCTCGAGCTCCTCAAATACTGGAAATGTGGCGAGTGGGATTTAAAACCCACCGATGTAAGACGGTGACTGGTTATGCATCAATTTGGTTAAGTATGAGGTTAATGTAGCCAGTTGGTCTTGCGATTACAATTCTCCATAGACTATTTCTGGTCTAGATTCCCCCCCTCCTCCGGAGATGCCCTTATAGATCTAAAAACCAAATCCCTCGCCTCATATTCTGCAAGGAGTACTCAAGCGCTCTACCCATAATCATAATGCTAGAGCTACCCAAAATTACTCTATTGTTGAGGACCTGGGTCAAACCCCTTGTGTGATGTCAGATTTGGAGGCAAGCCATATGTGTCCTTCACAGAGGAATTCCTTTCTATCTGCATTAGGAGCTCTGGATCGTTGTGGATCGAAAGTTATCAAGTTTGACATCACAGATGTGAAGCATCGCTTTCCTTACCATGTGGCATTCCAAATCCATGTGGGTTACTCAAAGTATACCATCAAGCTTATTGTTTTTGATGAAGGCACTTCAACATGTGTGATGTCCCTGGTCTATTGGAAATCCCTCGAATCTATGACCCTTTATTAGTCTCCGAACATGTTGACTACTTTTGATGGTCGTTCCTTCTTCCCTCATGATATTCTTCCCGCCTTTCCAATCCGGTTAGGTGGAAACATGGTAGAGGTGGATTTCGAGGTGGTTGATGCACCCCTGGATTATAAATTGTTACTAGGATGTAATTGGACTTACGCTATGACTGCAATCGTATCGTCCATATTTCATACTCTTTGTTTTCCTCATGAGGGGAAGATCATGATGATTGACCAATTATCCTTTGCATATGCTAGCCCCAATGCATTTGTTGGACCTTTGATCCCCGTGATCGACAATTCTCAACCGACAACTGACAATATCAGTGTCGAAATGTATTCATCCCTTATGGGTACCTTCAACTTCATGGAACTAGTTCACCATATATATGCCATGTCCAGTAGGCTCATTTCATCAGAGAGGTCCGTTCCTTTCCGCACTTCCTATTTTAACGATCCTTTGACCCTACCTTCCCCGACGACATCTTATGAAGGTCAGTTACATTCTGGAATGGCCATGTCACTATCGGTAGCAGAGGTTGCATATCAAGTTGTTCTTGACTCTTCCGCCGATCCAGATCCTGTTACCTCGCAGATGGACGAGGAGGATCCTGTTCTGGAGCCCATGTGGGCCACTTCATTGTCTTGTTCACATGACTGCCTTTATGAGACTTTTCCTTCAGACGAAGCTATAATTGAGGCCATGAACGGTTCTGATAGACCTTGGGATGATATGCATCATAGCTCTTATTTCCTCCCATATCTTGCTATAATTGAACAAGATGACTTTAGATCTACTTTGAGTGAGATAGTTAGTCACGTCATAGTTCCACTTGATAAGAACGAAATTTATACCGAGGGAAACATGACGAGTATTTCTCCTATCATCACGATCGATATCTCTCATAATCCTAGCAAGGTTAAAAATGTATACATCAGTGCAAATTGTTCGCGAGAAGAAATTATGATCTACAACAAACTCTTCAAGGAATTCTGAGATATATTCGCTTGGTCATATGAAGAGATGCCAGGAATCGACCCTCGAATTGTCGAACATGAGACTAAAACTTACCCAGATGCTAAGCATGTTCAACAACATCTTAGAGATGTCAATCCTAGGAAGGCCCCTACTATTAAGGTAGAGGTAGAAAAATTGCATAATGTTGGCTTTATCTACCCAGTTCCCTTGACTGAATGGGTATCCAATCTCGTTCATGTGAATACAAACCAAGGAATCGTCTTTGTATGCATGGATTTTCATGACCTGAACAAAGCCTATCCTAAAGACAACTTCCCGAAACTCTTCATCGATCATATTATCGACGAGTGTGAAGGAAGCAAAGTTTTTTCTTTCATGGATGATTTTTCAAGGTATAAACAAATTCAGATTAAACCTGAGCACCAACATAAGATGAAATTTATTTTCCCTTGGAGTACTTTTGCATACCGGAAGATGCCTTTTGGCCTTAAAAATGCCGGAACAACCTTCCAACGAGCTATGAACTTCATATTTCATGATCTCAAGAATATATCCGAAGCATATCTTGACAATCTTGTTGCTCACTCCCATAAGAGAGTGGATCACCCTAAGAACCTTCGACTAGTCTTTGAAAGATGTTGCCAGTATCGCATCCGATTGAACCCTCATAAATGCATCTTTTGCGTTAGGTTAGGTAAAATTCTAGGATTTTTAGTCTCTGAAACTGGGATCATAGTATATCCGTTAAAGGTTGAGGAAATACTTCGATTACCTCCCCCGCACACTATTCACCAAATTCAAGGTTTACAGGGGAAACCTAACTTTTTATGATGGTTTATAGTGAACTATGCCAATATTACTTGGGGTTTCATGCGTCTCTTGAAGAAGGACACTCCTTTTATCTGGGATGAGTGAGCCCAGGAATCCTTCGATGCTTTGAAGAAAGCCTTGGTATCGACGCCTCTGTTGAAGTCTCCAGACTACGGTAGAGATTACTTGCTTTATGTCACCGCGTATGAAGAAACGATTAGTATGGTGTTGGTTTAGGAGGACGATGAGCTCCGTGAGCATGTCATTTACTATATTAGTCGAAACTTGGTTGGCCTTAAACTCAAATATTCTCATGTTGAAAAGCTAGCTTTCGCTGCCATTCATGCAGTCCAACGATTATGAAATTATATATTGCTTTTAAAAACTATGTGCTTTCCAATGTCAATCCATTTCAATATTTCCTTATGAGGCATATCATAGGAGGAAAGTACAATAATTGGATTTTCATTCTACAAGAGTTCGATATTGATTTCTCTTCTACAAAGTCCAAAAAATCACTAGTATTTACAGACTTAATATTCGACTTCCCTCGGTTAGACAAGGATGTTATTCATGTTGATTCATTTTTGGATGAAAACATTTTCCTTGTCTCGTCGTCAGACCCATGGTATGGATATATTGTTCTCTATCTTCAAGCATTGAAGTTCCCTTAGCATTTCTCGCAAGATGACTGATGGCGTGTATGATACCAAGCTAAGAACAATCTTATCGTTGACGACACCCTGTATCGTTGAGGAACAACAATATCCTGCATCATTGTTTAACTCATGAAGAATATGAGTTTGTTCTAAACAAATGCCACAGTGGGGTTTGTGGTGTTCATCTATTTGGGATTGTGACAAGCTAGAAAATTTTGCGAGCTAGTTATTTTTGGCCATCAATCTTTAAATATTGCATCGAAGTAGTTAAGAAGTGTCACCCTTGCCAGGTGTTCACTCGAAAAATGCGCTCGCATTTAGCCCCTCTCTATCCAGTGATTATTGTCGGTCCCTTCACCACATGGGGGGTGGACTATGTAGATTGAAACCCAACTTCAACTGGGGGGCATCAACACATTATAGTGGCCATAGACTACTTCACTAAGTGGGTCGATGTCATGCCTAGAGTTAAATTCGATGGGAATAATTTCACCTTCTTCGTATTCAATCAAATTATAGCCAGGTTTGGAATCCCGAGTGAGATTGTCACTGATCATGGCAATCACTTTCAGAATGAAATGATGAAAGAACTAGCATCTAAACTTGGGTATAAGCATGTTCATTCTTCCCCTTACTACCCCTAAGAAAATGGACAAGTAGATGCCATGAAAAAGTCTCTCAAGACCATTTTGCAGAAAATTGTTAGCCAGAGAAAATCTAAGTGGCATACCATGCTTTATCCAACACTTTGGGCATACCAAACCTTAGTCAATACTTCCACAAGTTTTTCTCCTTTCTAGTTAGTACACGGTGTGGATTTGATCCTACCTATTGAATGGAAAATCCCTTCTCTTAGATTGGCAGTTATGCTCCTACCTGACACTTTTTCTCTCGAACAACACCTCGTACACCTAGAAAGTCTAGATGAGTAGCGTCGATATGATTCTACGACTATCGAGGAAAATAAAATACGTGTCAAGGTCCAATACGATAATTCTTTCTATCCTTGGATGTACGTTGAGGGTGACTTGGTCCTTCTATATGATCAAGCCAAAGAACCACTAGGGGCAGGCAAGTTCAAACCCATGTGGCACAGTCTCTATATCATGCGATGTGTCTTAGAAAAAGGAGCCTATGAATTATAAGATTATGAAGGGAACATGTTGGTTGAGCCTAGGAATGGGATCTATCTGAAAATATATTATGCTTGATCCCCAATATTGGGTGTAACTCTTTGTATACTAATGTAATTTAGTGTATATATATTTTCCCTTTATTTTTATCTTCAACTTGCTTATCAATTTTTCCCTTGGTTGGAAGATGTCAACAAAGGCTTTGGTCTAATTAGGATTTGTAGACAGGGCCAGTCATCATACATATAACTTGGCTTCCGCCACTTGGGTTGTTTATTCACCCGAGGGTCTACTGGTGTCTTCAGTTGGCGTATGCCTTGGGCCATCCACGAATAATGTGGCCAAATATAGCATCGTTATAGAACTTTTGCGTGATGTCATTTCACATGGTATTCTCTCTTTAGAGGTTCTCCTAGACTCCCAATTAGTAGTATGTCAGTTGAAATATAGTTACCATTTGTGTGACCCTACTCTACTCTGATGATTCCTATGGCTACGAATTTTGGAACAATATTTTGATTTTATTACTTATCATCACATACCTAGAAGTTCTAATTATGTATTTGATGCATATGCTAATTTTGTTTTAGATTGGAATTTGTATCCAGTGCCTCCGACGATGTCGTGGAAGTCCTTTCGGTTGTCTTGGACCTACATCTGCATCACATACATGTTTAATTAGTACATAACATCATCCAAAAATATTGTTGTCTCCTTATACAAAAATACAAAAAAAATGAAATATTTAAAAAACTGTGACATACCTATGTCTCTGTAGGCGGACCTTGGTGGTAATGGCACATCCGGATCTCCTCTAAAGTCAATCCCTACATAAGGGTAGTCATCCAGAGCTATCACCTACCGAATCCACTAGAAGAAGAAGTCATCGTTGCAGGGTGTTGGCACCCTACCACCCCCTTGTCATCTCATCACCTTGGTCAGCCTTGCCATGGCTAGATCATGAGGTCCATGCAGAATAATATCAAATCTAGGTCCCAAGCCTGGAACCCACTGAAAGAAAAAATTGCAAAGGATAGAAGCAAACCCGAAGTTCATCTTACTACCCAGTTTGCATTATGTCATTTGGCTCTTCATGTTGGCCAACAATGAGGTGCACCATTTGTACATCGTGGGTTGCAATAACTCCATCGAGTAGAAAATAAGTGGCCTCGATGTCTGGTGCAAAGAGGTAGACCCTGTGATCGATGTCAAAACTAGGAAAACAATCTTGAGACTTAGATTGTTTATTGCTCTAATTGGGAGTTCAATCCTTACCTTCTTGGTCCTTGCAATGAAATGAGTGGCTGTGTATTCCTCAATTTTCATGCCACTCCTAGTTCCCTGGGATTTGAGTTTGACCACCTCACCCTAACGTGACAATCCCATCAAGAAATAGATGTCCTCAACTTCAATCCTTAATGGTTGTCCATCAATGTTGAATCTCTCACTATCCGTATCCCAGTTGTTCATAAGCAGCTAAATAAATCTCACTTGATCCCTCATACCTTTGAGAGCCCAAAAATTGTATAGCCCACATCTTTTTAGGATTATTTATGCCCCTGGATCTCTCTCCACTACAACATCGACCTCCTTGTTATCACTGAAATTTCGTCCGCACATGGTTACATGAACTCAACATCGTCAAACAATAATGAAGTCATTCATGGCCTTGAATTAATATCACAGCATTCAAAAAAGGTCAAAAACTATACAAAGTAGTGAAAAATTGAAGAGCACTTTGCAGACATTGGGCATGCATGCGCATGCGCAGAACAAGAATGTAGAAATCATGCACATGTGCATGATGCATGACAACTAGCGCAAAAATCCGCGCACCTGCTAAACAACGCATTTATGAAAGTGGTCGGCCTCCCAACCACTTATGTTTCATCTGCCAAGTCGATTTGACCTCCAAATCCAGGCTGGATCTGAATGGTGGGCTGGTCAAAGACCTAAAAATGCCCTAAATGGCCTCTTTTCACACTACAAAGAAGTTAAACAAAAGCCCAAAGCAATGCTATAAAAAGTCATGAATGCACCTCATTTTCTTAAGGAATTCTAAGTAATGTTATGTTGCCTATATTGTTTTAAGGACTCCATCTTTGATAAGAGCACATTGGCACCATTACAATCCACCTCTCCATTGAGTGGATTTGTGAAGAGTTCTTTCATCACCATTTTCCATTTTTCTTTGTTGTAAGAAGAGCCAACTAGTGAGGGTCTAAGAGCCTTCCCTTGGAGGAAGAAGGGACTCATAGTCCCCTTTCTTCTTGGTTCTTTGTTTTCATCAATAGATCAAGCCTCAAACATTGGTGACATGGGTCTTTTTGTTCTTGTTATCTCTATGTCCTTATGTTCATGATTTTAATTTTTATTGCATCTATTATTTTAATTCTTAATTATAGTTTTGTTTTTCTTTCTCTAACTCTTTTCTCTACAGTTGTCCTGCTCAGCAGACCCAACTGAGCTTGCAAGCACCTCTTATTTGCTCACCAAGGTGATGAAAGAGGCACAACAAATTGGCGAATCCACTGGGGAAAGGTATCAATTTCCTACCTCATTTGGGTTTATTTTTCTCTTCTTTTAGTTTGCTTAACTTGCAGGTGCAGTAACTGGCCTAAGCCGACCTGCCAATCATCCAATTTAGAGCAGAATTGAGAGAAATCCATCTGGATTTTTATTTCTCGGCCATGTACCACATATGCACGGGTTTTTCAGCCCATAGACGCGCATCATGTGCCCATGCGCTTTACTCATGGTTCTGTTCTGTGCACGTGCGCTTTTTAATTTATCTCTGCTCCCGCGCATGCGCTCTATGCGCATCTGTCTCCACTGAGACCTGCGCATTTGTTCAAAAATTCACATTGTGGAGCTGTTGAGATGTGGGGAAGTCCATTTTCCTTCTTAAAAATGATGTCAAGCATGTTTTAAAGCTGCACCACACTTAGTCCCCTCATCATATAAAGGGGTTAGTCAAAAACACATAGGCACTTAGGAGGATAAAATCAATTTCCCTTCTTTTCTTTTTGCCACATGGATGGCTTGTTTTGACTTACAATATAAGGTGGAAATCATTTTTAATCACATTTAACTCACATTGGGACTAGAATTTGAGTAACAATCACTTAGTATGCTCTTCTCTCGCACCTCCAAGCGATCTTGAGAATCAGAAAAAGATTGTGAAGCGATTTCATCTCCCTTAACAAAGTTTAAAACCTTTAGGAGAGGACAATGACCCTTCTTGGGACCCCTCTTAGTTTTCTTTTTTAAACACATCTTAATATTGTAATGGGCCCATACATGCCCACATGCTACAAAGATAGGATAGTGTTTGAATTGTTTCTTTCTTAGATCAAAACACTAGGGAAGTTTAAAGGTTTGTAACGGGCCCATACATGCCCACATGTTCAATCTAGGATAGTTTCAAAGCTTTTCTTAGATTACATCACAAAAGGAAGTTAAAGGATAGTAACGGACCCACATGTCCACATGCTAGCTTCCTAGGGATTTTGAATTACACAAGGTTGTACCAAAGGCACTTAGTTAATTAGGTAATCAAATTCTTGTAAGGACCAAGCGAAGTCCACATGCAGCTAGGTGACATCTAATTCACTAAAAATTGGCACACTTTCACTCACACACAAAATTCACTTATCACTCACATAGCTTCTTCTTGAAACATGGAGGTCAAAGTAAGTTTCCTCCAAAGGGATTCCGAAAATACCCCATCTTTTCTTGACGGGACTATCCACTCCCATTTTTAATCAATGAGGTTGGTTTGCACCCTCAACCTCCCAAAACAACTACATCTAAAATCTTTCTAAAAACTCACTAAGTTTTCCTCCATAGGAGGTGCCAAAAGAATTTTTTTAGTCTAGGTAGGATTTCGGGGATAGGCATCCAAATAACTCCCCGTTATCTGGTTCTCACATTATCAAACATAGAGGCTGTCAAATAGGGAACTGAAAATCCTCCAAGTCAAGTGTTCCAATCACCATAAGGCAGGGAGATACCCGTGAAGGGTTGAAGGCCGAGATCTGGTTGTTCTGTGCGTCCCCCCTTGAGGCACCCACCTCTTGGACGGGATCTAGCCCGTGACCCATTTCTTAGGCCGAAAATCTAAATGTCGCACTTTGACCGAGGTACCTAGTGACCATCTTTAGGACATCTACCCAGGTGGCAATTGTGGGCTGCAATTGCACCTTGATTGGATTTTGTGTGGCTATTGGGAAATATCGCCAACTCTTTCGGGATATGCCCCCTCTACCCCTCATTATAACCAATTGTTTCATCCTTCACTAGTTTCTCTTCCAGTGACTTCAGACGCCAATGTTGAGTACTATTGGAAGGTCCAGTGCTATTTGAGAGGAAGGACATTACGTCTTCTAGGACATGAGCATTTTCTTTCTTTTGATTCCCCCACGCGGAAAAAACCCACTTACTCACATATATGCTTCTTTCTCATTTTATGTATGATACACATATGCTTACAGTTTGATTTGGATATATATATTGTGTAAACATTCAACGCAAAGGCTCTTGTTTCTATATCATTCTCACCATTTTTTGCACACATTCACATAGCTAGTCTGACATCATAGGGGAACCACAGAACCCCCTTCGTTCACGACACTTTCTCAACCTCCCTCCTATCTTAGGGGGAGTATCTGGTCATGCCTGCTCATCGACACTTCCTTCACACACTCTTGTGAGTGCTACTATCTTAGGATCAGCTTTGCTTGGTTCTACATTACTTGGGTCAACTTCCCAAGGTCATCCGTTCACTCTCTCTCCTTTACACAGAAGAGGGGGACCCACTTCCTCTCAAGGAGGGAGCACCAACCCACCTAGCCCCCCTCAAGAGTTAGGTTCACAAAAAACTATGGCCGGAGCTAATCCTCCCCCCCCACTGCAAATGCCATATTTGGCCTCTCTCAACATACCAGATCTTACCAAACTCACCAATGATCCTATATTGCATGATCCTACATGGCCTGCAATGCCCACCAAACTCCCTTCAGACATACCAAAATTTGAAGGAAAGGCAGGTGATGACCCTGCCAACCATGTCATGACCTTTCACCTATGGTGCTCCTCCAATAGCATTATGGATGATTCCATCAGAATACGATTATTTCAACGCACACTCACTGGCCCATTGGCCAAATGGTATGTCGAAGAAAAATCAGGATCCCATGCCACTTTTGAGTCATTGGCCAAAGCATTCTTGACCTTCTTCCAATTACCCATCCGACACAACAATGGTCTAGAACTAATTTATAATTTTAAACAAACCTCAGCCACACATATCGCTGACCACATTCATGAGTGGCGTAGGTGACGTAGTTTGTGCAAAGAAGAAACCACCAAGCAACAGTGTCTCGACTGGTTTCTTAGATCACTTGTCTCTCTCCTTGGAAAGGATGTAGCTTCCACCTTCCCTCAATCCAAAGAGGAAGCCATCAACAAGGCCCAACAGTATGACCTCATCTATGCACAATCAGGGTACTTATACACGGTACTTCCTGATCTTCCAAAACCTGTGCCATTTGGCCAAGACAAACCTAGGATGTCTCACTCAGCAGACGGATTGATCGGTGCCACCACACACCACACTCCACAACCCAAACCACCACCGATGTATGGCACACCTCAATACCCACCGGCGTATGGGGTCACTTCTTATTACCCCCCACCCCCTTACCAACAGCCATACCCTGTTTTCATACCTCCACCTATCAGTGGACCACCATCGACACCTCCCATGCATCCACCGCTTCCAACAACCAGTGGTACTCCCTCAACATCAACTTATATTACTAGTGAAAGCACTAACCCTTCCTATGTACCTTATGGATTAGTACCACTACAAAATCCATACTTCCCATTTCCTAGTCCTCCACAACCCATGGCTCCCCCACATCCTCATGCGGGGGTAAATTTTGTTCAACCCTCCGCTGCTCAACAATACCAAAGTTTTGAACAGTTGAATACAGCCAACCCAACTCATCCATCGAACAATGCCAAAAAGAAAGGACGGAACATGAATAACAACGACCCAGGTCAAGGCGGGAATCAACCCCCACAACACCAACCCACTGGGGGAAACCAGAACCAAGGGAACTAAAACCCCCAAGGGGGAAATAATAATAAACGCCAAGGGAGAAATAATGTTAAAACCATCTTCCCTTGTTCCCTTTGTGGTGAGTTCGGCCATTACACTCATCATTGGCCCCATATTGCTGATTTCAAATGGTTGAAAGACTCTGGTAGTCTTCCCCATTCCCCTGCACAACCTTCCCCTCAACAGGTACCACAACAATACGTGCAACAACCCCCTCCCGCCGTACTGCAAAATCATATTCCACATCAAGGTGTGATAAACACCCAACAGGGCACACAACATCCCCCACCTCAGGTGGGATAATACCTCAACCCCAACAATCCAGCAGAGCGTACAATTCTCCTCAACAGTGAGGAAGAAATCCTTCTGCAAACGCATAGTTGTCAATATCATGCACCTGCTGAGTCTACTCCCATCTCTCCAGAGACAAACCCTACACCAACGAGACCCCTGTTGATGATCCCTCTCCCTTCCATCGAACCACCGCTTCACATCCCTTGCATCCCATTGCGCAGGAATGTCCACAACCCATAGGCTCGGGCAGCTCATAACTATAGTTTGGTAGATGACTTAGCGCAATCCCTGGATGCCATGTCAGTCCTGGAAGTCCTACAGACTTGTCCTACTCCGCGGAAATCACTACTTTCCGCCTTGGGGGCAGTCGACCCTGCAGATACTCGACTCATCACCTTTGATCTTGACAGTGGAGAACCTCATCTTCCCACCTTAATCATTTTTCAAATACCAGTCAAAATATGGAACATCACAGTTCATCGGTGTATCATCGATGAAGCTGCATCTACATGCATCATGTCCAAAACAATATGGCAGAAACTTGGTTCCCCGGAACTCATACCCTCTTCCATCACATTACGAGCTTATGATGGACGACAATCCTCTCCTGAAGGGCTGTTTCAAAATGTCCCCGTTGAACTCGGGGTAAAGACTATTCTCATTGACATAGAAGTTATTGACGCTCTGCTCGATTACAATATCCTGTTCGGTCGAGCTACATGTACGCTATGAAGGCAGTGGCATCTTCCGTATTTTGGATAATGATGTTCCCTCACAATGGGAAGATCGTTACCATTGACCAAGTCTCACATTATGAGCCTAACCCCTCTGCCAACCTCGATAACATTCTTCCTCTCATCCAAACCAACCACGACACATATCCCCTTGTCGAAATGGGTCCTGGAATGTTCAAAAACCCCTCATTGTTAGGAACTTACCATGGAGAACCACCACTCCTTTCTCCTTCCAATCAGGTATGCGTCGTATCATCTAACGGAAGTCACACAGAGGATGCTCTTCGTCCTCAGGAGGCTTCCGTCATTCCTGACGTCCCAATAGTCACAGAACCACTCCCGCCGGAGCCTCTTGCACACCCATCGACCTCAACAATCCATGAATCCACATCCCCTCAAGGGCATAGTCCCGTTTGGGAGACAGTTCCCCAACCCCTCACTCAAATTCCCTTCTTTTACCTTCCACCAGGTATCGAAGATTTTCAGGTAGCCGCAATGCTCACACTACCTAATATGGTGTTAGCAATCCCAGTTTGGTATTTACACCCACCAGAGATGGTCTCTCGACCATCCCTTCCCCCCAAGGAAGGAATCCCCATGACTATTCCCATCCTTACCCCCACCATCCCCCCAATCACTAACCCCCCTACTACAGCTAGGGGTAGGAGAAAGAAGAGAGAGCCCACTGCTCCACTTCCTCCACGCATCCCACCACCTTGCGCATTATGTGAGAAAGAGGGCCACCAAACCAACAACTGTCCAT
>ML792279.1:62660-92605 GCA_009831015.1 Picea engelmannii | reverse complement strand
TTATTAACCATTCCTCCAATTTTAAGGATTATAGATCCAAATCAAGACTTTATTGTATGCATAGATGCATGTAAAGAAGGACTTGGTGGAGTCCTCATTCCAAATGGGTTTGTTGTATGTTATGAATCAAGGAAGTTGAAGGAACATGAAGGGAACTATGCCACTCATGATTTGGAGTTAGCATCCATAGTGCAAGCCTTGAGGAAGTGGAGGGAATACGTCATGGGGAAAAGGTTCAAGCTGAGGACATACCATAATGGTCTGAAATATTTATTTGATCAGCCAACTCTAAATGTTAGGCAAAGCATGTGGTTAGAATTTCTCAATGAATATGACTTTGATATAAAGCATATCAAAGGGAAAGAGAACAAGGTGGTTGATGCACTCATCATAAGAGTGCATGAGATGCATGCTACAACCATTATCATGTACCAATAAGATTTGAAAGACAGAATCTTGGAGGCTGCAAAATCAGATTTACAATACAAGGAATTAGTAACAAAATTATAGCAAGGTATTTTGCAGCAGAAAATTGAAGAATATAAGCTAGAAAATGATGAAATTCTCATGTACAGGGGAAGAATCTATGTACCAAATTCCCAAGAATTGAAAAATATGATATTGATAGAAATGAATAATATACCTTATTTTGGGCACCCGGATTGTCAAAAAATTATTGTAGTTGTCAAGAGCCAATATTATTGGCTAGGCATGAAGAAAGAAGTTGTTGATTTTATTTCCAAATGTTTGGAGTGTCAAAAGGTAAAGGTTGAGCATAGACACCTAACTAGTTTTCTATAGCCATTACCCATTCCCGAGTGGAAATGGGAAGTTCTAACAATGGATTTCATCACCAAACTTCCTAGAACAAACAAGCAGCATGATTCTATTATGGTAGTGGTGGATAAGCTTACTAAAGCTGCCCATTTTATTCCAGTAAAGCTCACTCACAAGGAAGCCAACATTGTTGATGTTTATATGAGATAAATTGTTTGATTACATGGTATACCCAAGACAATTGTGTCTAACATATATCCAAAATTTACATCAAATTTTTGGAAAGGATTATTTAAGGGATTTGGAACAAATTTGAATTTTAGCATAGCTTATCATCTAGAATCAGATGGACAAACAGAGAGGGTGAATCAAGTGATTGAGGATATGTTGAGGATGTATGTGATGGATAAGACATCAAAATGGGAAGACTACCTACACTTAGTAGAGTTTGCTTATAACAATGGGTACCAAGCATCTCTAAAGATGATCCCACTTGAGGCACTTTATGGTAGAAGGTGCAAAACACCGATAAGCTAGGACAACCCAACATATAGAGAAGTTGGGAAATTGTTCTAAGTTGGCAGCTCACTATTTTGGTCCATTTGAAATCCTAGAGAGGATTGGGCCTGTAGCATACATGCTTGCCTTTCTTGCATAATGTCTATTCATAATGTATTCCATGTATCATTGATTAATAAATATATACCTGATGCTAATCATGTTATTGATTAGAATGTGATTCAGGTGGAGCAAGAAGGCACTTTCCAAGTGCATCTAGTACGCATTTTGGAAAGGAAAGTAAAATAGCTCTGGAATCGAGCCATAGATATTGCAAAGTTCCAATAGACCTGATATGGTCCTAAGGATGCAACTTGGGAGCATGAGGATGCTATGCAAGCATAATACCCACATCGTTTTGAGGATTTTTGAAATTTTGGTTGTATGTGTGTATATATTACACTGAGGACAGTGCATAAATAAGGGGAGGGGAATGTAATAACCCTAGGTAGAAACCCAAATGTAAATGTAAATAGAAATTTACTTAAGTTGGTGAGTTGCTGATATTATTTTTTCATTCACAGTCCATGCTATATTCCGCACATGTACTACGCACTAAAATGATGAAGTTTGCACATCCGAGGATACTGTGCACAACAAACTTAAGTGTGCGCAATTTTAAGGCCAATGAGCCTATTTTTTTATATGTCTTATCATTAATATAATACATCATTGTGTGTAGATCGACCACGATGAAAGAGTATGGGGGACTAAACTCCACTAGTTGAGGAAAGGGGGGCTAAAAGTTAAGGATAAGGGGATAAGCTAGGGAGATTAAGCCAAAAAAGAATATTGTATTAATATTCCTTAAAGTATAAAGTATGGATAATTATTTTATCCTAAGTTCTAAGGATGGGGACAAGTGGACCAAAGTAGTTCTGAACATGACAAGTGTTAAGTTGGGGACATGCATACATATAGCATGGACTTAGTTCATATTCGGGGGGATGGGATCATCATTTACTCAGTCATTCAGATGTCCTTCATACCTTCTGGTACATATATCCATACCTGTACCCATACCTGTACCTATATATGTACCTTGTTATCTTGGGAGATGGACTGAAGAGGTGTGTTGTCATGCCCGTGGGATATTGAAGAGGCGGGTTGTCATGCCCGTGAGAAATTCTCTCTAGGTGAGAGAATTGTTGGGAATTGATTTTAGAAAAGTGCCAAACTACAGCTACAGGGCTCTGATACTTCCTATCTGACCTGTTGCTAAATCCCCCAAAAGGAAGTGGGCCAACTGAAGGAATGTTGAGAAGAGAAGGGGCACACTTCCTAGGATGGGACAGGTGTGTGGGGAATGAAGGACTGCAGGTTTTTAGTTTGACTTGGCACCTGTGACAGAGTTTTTCTTATTGTTTGAGATACATCATCCTGGTTAGAAATCGCTTTACCCGGGTGGAGTTTAGTCCCAGCTCGGGAGTGACCCACTACTGAGAGTGATGAGCTGTGTATTCTGAGGATTGGAGGTTTGTTGAAGGTCTGCATGTAGTTGGTGATCTTTTTACCAATATATGTGTCAATTGTGTGTTAAATTATGTGTTGCATTTTTAATTATGCGTTTATTTTAGGGTGTGTGTTGCATGTGTATTTTTATTATTATTATATATGAATCTATGCATTTGCAAAATGTATGTGTCTATTTTAAGTTTTATATATAAAGTTTCGCAATATTTTTTGTGTGTACATGTTTTAATTTTGTATACAGTTCAAAATGTTTATGTTGCATAGCCCTGTTGGATGTTGGGAATGTTACAATATGGTATCAAAGATCCTATTTTCAAAACTAAGCTTGGATGGGCCGAGTAAGTTGAATTGAAATGAAATTTCACAAAGAATTGATTTCGAAGTGGATAAATTTCAAGTTACAGAGCGTCCATGGTAAAAATTAGAAGCAATTGCATGGAATTGGGCAAAACCCCCAATTTCGGTTGTTAAATTCATGGGAAAATTGAGAAATTTGGCCAAGTCGTGATTTATTCTTAATTTAATATCTGTTCTAGCAAATTTAGACCTAGAAATGGTCAAATTTGAAGTTATAGGGAATCCATGACAAATGGAGTGAGATTAGTTGATTAAAATTCTCAATTTTTGAATTGCGTTTGGGAAAAATTCATTCCAGGAATGTCAATCGATAGTTGTTTGTTGTTGCAATGGTTGAATTGGTGTTATCAGGGCGAAATTGAACAAATTTCATAGTTGTAGAATGTCTACGGTGAAAATTGGGAAAAATTTAGGCAAAAGCTCCAATTTTTGTAGCGAGATTCACAAGGAATTGATGCACATAAAAATGAATGTGTGCAGGTGTGCACACTAAAAATGCATGATGTGCAGTGAAAAGCTTGTGATGTGTGGAAAATAAGGGTGCATGGTTGCACGTGCTAAAATTTGGCATTGCACGGTGATGAGTGTTAATGTGCAAAAAATAATGGTGTGCACACTTGAATTTGGTGTTGCGTGGTGCAAAGTGGTAATGCGCGGAAAATATTGGCGTGCAGGTGTGTGCACTTAAATTTGGCGTTGCGTCGTGCAGAGTGGTAATGCACAAAAAATATTGGTGTGCGGGTGTGCACACTTAAATTTATCACTGAACGGTGTGGATTGGGTGTGCGCACGTATAATATTGGCAAGCATGGTGTGCATAGTATTGGCAGAGCATAGAGGAATTTTGTTGGTGTGCACACAATGTGGGTATATTCTTGTCGCGCAACAGTTTAATTAATGGTGCATGTGGAGAATTGGTGTGCACTGGGAGCGTACTAAAATTTGGCATGGTGCAGCGCGTAGAGTGCAATGTGTGTAGAATATTAGCAAGTGACACAAAAATTGCGCACAATAGGTATTAGTGCATGAACCAAAATTTTGCGCGGTAAATATTTCTGCGCGACACAAAAGTAGTGCACACCAGATATTGACGCAACATAGAAGTGATCCACATTGGTTAAAGGTGCATGGAGCATGCGCTACCTTATGGTGTTGTTTCGCAGGATCAATATGGGTGTATGTTGGAAGCATGACAACGCGGAAGGAAAGGCTATTTTGGGAAAGAAAGGCATGCACGAGGAAAGTGATAGCTAGAAGGAAGAGCATCATGCGCGCATGCATGGAAGACCTAACGAAATTAGGGTTAGGGTTTTTGTAATACATTGTAATGGATGATGAGCCAAAAACGTATAAATATAGATACCTAGGTCTCATAGAGAGAGGAGAGGTTGAGTTTTGGGTAGTAATAGTAGAGTCAAAAGAGACCATGTAGGACGAAGTCCTGTTTTGATAAGTAAGTGTAATACTCTATGATACAACCCAATTTTGTAAGTTGTTGAGTTGTAGAGGAGTAAGGAGGGTGGATCTTGAGGTTTAGATCACAGGATGAGGAGCCTAGTGTGATCTAGTCTACCTCATAATAGATCTCGACCCAATCGAGGAGGAGATGTAAAGCACGTGGCACTATAGTTTTGGAATTGTCATAATAGAAGAGATGGAGATCCAAACCTTTGTGCACGTATCCAAGTGGGGGTGAACCATGGTAAAACCTGTGTTATTTGATTGAATGATTGTGTTTCTTTTACTATTTATGAGTAGATATTAGCATGATGAATGAATGAGCTTATTACATTACATGCATAAGTGGGAATGACAATATATTTCTTTAATAAGTTAAATAGAACTCTCAGTGCATACTTCACAGATCTCCACTCAATCCTGGACTGCAAACACCTGAGTATTGCAGTCATCCATTAAGACTATCGCAGGTGAGACTGCGTAGTCTACTCTGTGCACTGCATTGTCTTCTGGTTTACCAGGAGGGCCGATAGTTTTAGAGGCTTTGTTGGAACCTCGGTAGATTGAACCTGGAGAAATAATGTTAAAGGTATAAACTCAGATATCAAACCAACAAATGGTTCCGTTTTCAGTTGGAATAGTGTAGGATTGAATAGAGGGGATCTATTAAAAGAGGGTAAGATATATGGAAGGTGGGTCAATATAATACTGAATCAGACAAGAATAAGGTGAAAATGCACCACTAGAAGGAGATGTTGAGACCCTGGAATCCCACAAAACCAGAGATCGAAAGTTGGTTGAATACAAAGGAGCTAGAGTTTTCATAGAAAGATAACATAAACCCTAGAATAACACCGCGCAAATACCTTGAGAAGTATGTGTTTACTAATCTGCATGAAGTCTTTTTCTGTGATTTTCCACATTTATTGCAGGAGTGGATATTGATATTGAAGGATAACCATGCAACAAACTGGATCCGACAGTTAGAGTGGACCCCAATTCACATTGAGAATTTACAGCAAGTGAATAACAAGTTCACCCGCGTAGTAGATTTTTGGCTCGACAGTATTGTAGCAGGCTTCAAAACAGAATTTGTAGTAGATACAGCGAAGTCATACAGCATAGTGGAGAAAGATTTTCTATGAGGACCTCGAGGAAGGTATATTAGATCATTGTAAACTTATATTAAGATATTTCTCTATAACAAAGGTGTAATGACAATGGAGTCAGACAGCTAAACTTCCTTGCGTGCATGGGGTATGGGGGGAAGCACTAATAGAAAGAGGATAAATGGAAGGAGAAGTGAATAAAGGAAAGAAGGACGCAGCCTTGGACCCAATCATGATGGACGATGACTAGATCAAGAGGATCATGGTGACAACTGGAAAGACGTGCAGTGGATTACCCTACCAATACAAGGTGAAGACCAAGAAGAGAGTCGTAGGCATGAGGGAAGGCTTGGCAACTGAAGAAGAAGAGGTAGAGGATCTTCGGGCTGTGGAGAATATTGAGGAAATCCTACACGCAACATATGAGAGGAAGACGAAAGGTCCAAAAGTGGGAATTCAAGGAAGCAATCCTATTCATATTAGTGTCAGTGTGGAACCAATAAACCCATGTGCGACTAGCACACCAAAAATCACAACATCATTTAGACAACCGAATTTCAGGAGTAGAAAGACAACAAGAAGTACATCTACATACGGAACAACAACTAGAAGAGTCAATTCAAGAATCATTAGTCAAGTATTTACATTGTGTGGAGGTAGTAGTTCATCATTCGAGATGGCAGGACAGGATCCCGCCATCAGGTTACCAAAGTTCAAAGGAGAAGTGTCATATGACCCAGAAAATCACATGTTTATCTGTGAGAAGATATGGGAAGAAAAATAGATCATAGACGAGGACACTAAACTTGCACAACTAGTGATTACACTAAGGGATCACGCACTAGATTGGTATATTATTTTAGTGACAAACAATCCACCAAGGACAACCAGAACAATTGTGGAAATCAAGAAGTTACTGATAAATGAGTTTCAAAAGCCAAGTTTAAAGGATCGGTACATGAACAAGATGATAGAAATTAGAAAGAATAAAGGAGAATCTGTATGGGATATTGACTAGAGATTCAAACGACTGAAAAGAAAATTGAAATATCTCATGAGAGATATACAACATAGGCACATGTTCACCAATACACTATTACCACACTTAAAGTATCCACAGTGACAACAGAAGTTTCAGACACAGACAGAGGCTCTGCAGGAAGCCTTGCAACTGGAAGAAAACCAATATCAGAAGACAGATCCAGCCATTGAAGAGATGAAGGAGGATTTGAAGAACTTAATGTTCCAGCTAAACTAGAACAAAAGTAAGGACAAACGAGAAGTCATTTGGTGTACCACATGCAGGATAGAAGGACACCACAAGAGAAAATGTCAAACATTCGTGCAGTATATGGTAGTAGGAATTCCAAATACGTTACCAATAGGAGGACTATGGTGTAAAATTTGTAAGAAACAAGGTCATGACCCATATCACTACTCAACAATGCATAAATACGAGATAGTCCCAAAGAGTTCATATTGCAACTTTTGCAAGTCATTGATCCATGATGACAAATATTGTACAACCATAGAGTTGATGAGAGAGAGGATATCAGATGCATATAGGGTGCAGGTGGAAATGATGATTAGGCAAGCCGCACCCCATTTTAACCAAGTCCCATCCCCATACAACACTACGCAACCACAATATAATATTGTGCAACAACCATATAATACCGCACATCCATAGTGCAACATAGCGCAACCTCGGTACAATCAAGTGCCTCAGTATAACACGCCGCGAGGAGATTGAGTTGGCTACAGAGGTAGAGGACGAGCAAGAGGAGGCTTTGGAAGAGGTAGAGGACTAGTGGTATGTCACAATTGTCAACAACCAGGACACTGTGCAAGAGAATTTCCACTTCCACCAGTGACTTGTATGTATTTTCGTGCATCTGACCATGACACGAAGGAATGCCCTACATTACTAGGGAAGATACAGGAAAAGAGGAATCATAACAAACAAAATGTTCAATGGATTTCAACAGAAGTGAGGGATGACGAAAGAAATATCAACATAGTTACGCATGGAGGAGATAAACTGGAAATGACGCAGTCCGACAAGAGCCAATACAATATCAGTGGGTGAAGAAGAATGTCGAACCAAGGAAGAAGTTCAATGCACAACACAAGAAGGAAACATTTAAGCAAGCCAGACAACAATTTCTGAAGCAAGACACTGCGTCGACTTCAACTATGCAGCAGAGCAAGGAAGTACCAGAGTACGATATGCCTCCATCGTTGGATCATACCAAAGAAATGCAGCCCCTGGGACAAGTAAGTACAATCAAAGGATTTTTTTAGTCATGTGTAAATTACTAAATGATCTATCCTATGTCAAAATATTGCAAAATATATTAGAAATATGTAGCATAGAGACAAAAGGAAAATTAGAACAAAAAATAGTCAATCGCCTACATACAAGGTGAAGACCAAGTAGGGAGTTTAGGCTGAATTCCAACATCATAGATTTCAACATGGGAGATATCATATTGGATCTAGGATCCAAAGTCAATGTATTACACAAGAAGACATGGAAATGTATGGGAGAGCCCACATTAGGATATTCACTAGTTTAGTTGAAACTAGCAAACCAACACAGAGTTCTACCAATTGGCAAGATAAAAGGAGTGAAAGTAGACCTGGATGGAGTGTGTACTAAAGAAAACTTTGAAGTAATTGAGATAGTGGATTACACAACACCATATATAGCATTGCTTGGATTGGATTGGGAATTTGATAACCAGGCCATAATCAACTTAAAGACATGGAAAATGACATTTGAGTCAGTAGTATACAAGGTCATTGCACCATTAGACCCATCAGAAGGGGAGAGGTTTGTAGAACCTACTTGCTTGGACTTGGAGGAAATCAGCCAGTTGTACAGAACAACTGCGCGTGATGAGGATTACGTCAACCCAATTGTAGATGGGATACTCAGTTAGCGCAACATTACTTCATGTGTGATAGAATCAGATACAGGCTTAGAAAATTGGCAATAAAGGCTAAATGAAGTGTCCATAAGAATATGCGCAATAATAGATCGTGCAGTAAGATGGGTAGGTACGGAGATAAGGGAACCTGTTATCACCTATAGTTGTCAAGGGAAACAGGTTGTCCAAGTTCGTGACCTGCACAAGAAACGTCAAAATGCAACATTCATAGAAGTCCATTTCGAGCTCGAAATGCAAGCAACAACCGAGATTAGCTTCCACAATGGACATTCCTGAGAATATCAGATCAATGGTTCACAGGAATCAGGGGTTTGAAATATTGTTAAAATTGTTTGTCAAAGGTCTGAAGTTCCAAAATCCGAAGTAAATCTGAGTCATTGATCTTGAGGGGGACAGGTGGCAGTCGATCCAAGTGTTCAAGGAAATGAGCTTTGGGAGTTTTGAACAGAGAAGTGCATAAAAATTTTGAAGATCTGAAACCCGAACTCCCGAAGCAATCGTGGACCATTGATCTCAAAATCAGCAGGGATTCATTGATCTTAGTGATAGTGCCTCCCAAAGTCCCGAAGGCCCGAAGTGTCAAAGTGCCTGAAGTCTCGAAGTGGCCAAAGTCCAAGAGCGTCGATGTGCCCGAAGTCTCGAAGTGCCCGAAGTCCCAAAGCGCCTGAAGTCCCAAAGTGTCGAAACACGTGGCAACAGATCCTTTGCTTTGGGGGTTTTTCCTCCACAGGGTTTTTCATGTTTTAATTTCAAAACACGCGAAGCTCAAAGGCCCAGAGTAAGTCTCATTCGCCTGAGTCAAATGGACACGTAGCGCTAGATCTAGAGATCCAGAGGAAAGCGAAGGGGAAAAAGAAATATTTGAGTTTTGATTTTCCTGGAGCCTGGAGACCTGAAGGGATCTTAGCCATTGATCCAAGAGCCACGCGTTGCCATATCCTTAGCTCCAAGAAAAAGTGCATGAAAGAGGATGAGGTTTGATATTTTATTTTCCCGGAGCCCGGAGACTTGAAGGAGATCTCAGACATCAATTTAAGAGGACACGTGGCTGCCCCCTTGGCATTTAATCTTGTTGATTTCCTGAGAAAAGGATGTTAATGAAAGTAGATCCAGTGGTTGAAGCCTTGGCTTAATCCATAAATGGAAGGCATGGAAGGTCCGGCCATGGGGAATGAACCATCAACCCATGGTACCCCTGTGGACATATTTTCTTGCAGACCCATGACAAGATTAATTTGCGTCTGACAAGAGGATACATGCACAGTCTGACAGAAGACCGCTCAGACACAAAGCTTTGACTAAGAAGGCCAGATCACACTCTTGAGGGTGGTGGGAAATTCAGAGTATAAATAGATAGTTTTAATATTTTGTTAGCGGATTCATTTGGTCGAGCAGAGCTCCCAATTTTGTAATTCTTATGATGCCAGAGTTGTTCTCTGGTTATCTAATTGATTTGAGACTTCCAGGTTAATAGAAGTCAACTTCTTGTTTCTTTTCATTTTGTCTGTAAAAATTGTTTGAAACACTCAGGTATGGATGATCCAACCAAGGATCGTTATGTTGTTGTAATGGAGGTTTGATTATAGCTTCATTGTGATCAGTTTTAATCATTTCCTTGTGTTTTCTTTTCCTTCTTACATTGGATGGCTCGGGAATGGAATATCTAGTCGATCAGTTGTAGTTGCAGGATGATGGAGGTTTGATCATTCTGTTGTTGTAACTGTGTTGATTGCACCATATTTTAGTGTCTGAATGTTGGGCTCCATATTTCTCTTGATTTCAAGCTTTTCCTCCCCAAGCTGCTGGAAGGCCTGATGCCCATAGAAGTCTTGTTCAACTCTCTCACTAAGTCTTCTTGCTGCTCTCGCTTTAACTCAATTTCCTGACTGAAGTTAATGTGGTCCTAACTTCCCTGTGCATTTCTTGTCCAGTTATGTGTTGAAACATCATTCTGATTCTGATTTTTTTCCACTGACCTCCATCCATATAAAACCAACATCCACCATATAAAATCTGATGGGTACTGGGATTACCTTCTCTACAATCGGAGGGTGACTTCCAGTGCTAACATTTCTGGCACCGTTGTTGGGAAACAAATTGAAGACATTTCCCTAGGTAAGAATGAAAATGATCTTCATATTATGAAGGTGCATCAGACATCAGAACCATTGAATATTGCAACTTGCACTTGGTGACTCCACTATCAAAGAGTCGACTAGGGAGGATCTTGTTGATAGAAATATGACCATACTGAAGGGGAATACCATGTATCAGTTTATGAGCTTTATTGATGAAGTCATGTTCTTGTTTATCAACTCATTTCTCTCTTTCCCTTCACATATAAAGAGGTTTATCCTCTACTTTGTCTATTCAGATGATAATAGGAATTCCTTTATTTATCCATCCTTGGAATAAGAAAACATGCCCTCTTCTTATGTTATAGATACCGATCTCATGTCTTCACCTCTAGCTATTCATAAAAGTGATATATATATTTCATCTCCTCTGGAAATTGATCACCCTTGTAGCCCTAAGGAGGTTGAAAATAATTCACAATCTTCTCAAATATCGTTACCCTCCATTATTCTTGTTGAGCCTTTCCATCAACTCATTAATCCTCATGATCAACCCACTGCTTTTCAAATTAAAATAAGAAATAATTTGTTTAAACCTTTAAGGTTGCCACATGACCTTCATCCTTATCCTCTTTATTCCTTTGAGTATCTTCCTTGGTTTTCTGGAGAGGATCATATTACAGTTGAGAGGCATTTGGAGGCCTTTGAGAGATTTGTCGATCAGTTTGAGATTTTTTATGATGATGTTTCCATGAGGTTGTTCTCACAATCCCTATCAAGAGATTTTTTTGTGTGGTTTAGATGTCTCGAAGATGGTTCTATTGGCTCCTGGACTGAGCTATGCCATGCATTTTTAAAGTGTTGGGGTGAGAACAAGTCCCTTGATCAATGTTGGTTTGAGTTTAATGACTTGAGGAGAGGGGAAGAGGAAGCCTTTGTTGTCTTCAACAGGAGGTTTTATAGTTTTTATCATAGTATGCCTATGGATATCAGACCCACAGGGACTGCTGTCATGGTGTACTATGTCATGGATCAGCATCCAGAGCTGGTCCTTCTCCTGAGATAGAGGAAATATTCATCATTAAGACACTTGTTTGAAGATGTTGAAGAGGTTGAAGAGAACATCAGGGCTAGAAAGGGGGTTCATATGCAAGCATATCTTGAAAAGTCACATGTGCCTAAGGAAGAAGACTATTAGCATGTTACAGATTTTGAGCAAGAATATAGTGATTATGAATCAGAGATGGAACAACAACAAGGAAAAGAGACTACAGTTGTTGATGATCGAGAGTTGTTTTTGAAGGAGCAGGGAGTTTTTTTATTTGCAAGCAAAGAGGCATTTACAGAGAAGCAGCCTGGTCTTCTCAAGCAGTCAATATTTTGTCACACGATTCATGATCCTATGGCTATACACATGGAATCATATGTTTCAGATTTTTAGGATTTCCAAGAGCATACCGCAGAGCCTTTTCCTTTATACATTGAGGAAAAGTATTGTGTGGAAATCCACCATTCTTTGCCTACATAAGAAAAAGGGAAGAGATTTCCCATGTTTCCTGTTTATGATGATTATGATTATGATCCTTGGGAGAGTCATGAAGAAGAAGAGGGAGAACCAAATGTGCAATTCATATCCTACCCAGAGCCTACAAATGAGCAACCATCACTTGGGATCAATCAACCTGCATCAATCGTTCTTTTACCCATCCTTGCCAGAGACATTCATCCATGTGTGAGCAGTTGTAACACAAAGAATGTTTTATGTCACTAGCCCAGTGGGTTTTTAAAATTGCTCTATGAACCTATAGGGGAGTACATGGAGTTTCATTTCCTTCATGTCTTGGAGCTGCTAAACTTTACCCTGACTTCATCACTGGGAGGAGAGATAAAAACCATAATCATTTTGTTGTCATAGTTGCATTATTTTTATTTGATTAGTGACAGAGTAAAAACGTTTGTAGCTAGGGAGTTGCTTGAATGGATATGGTGGAAGTTTTCTTTCACCTAGCACCTTTTAAAAATCAATTAATCTAGGAATGTACATAAATAAGCTCCTCCTGGAGCCCATGTATTTTTCTTTCATTTTTAGGATAGTGTGATTGTCGGCCTTTAATCCTCAGCAGGACGTTTTTTGAGCATGACTCCATAGCCCAATGCATAAGGTGACTAGAACTACTTGTTCTTGGCATCTCGCAGGGAGCATGCCATCCCCTATGGATCCAAATGTCATCACATATAGTTGTCAAGGCCAACAGGTTTTCCAAGTTCATGGCTTGCATAAGAAATGTCAAAACATAACGTTCAGAGCAGTCCATTTCGGGCTCAAAATGCAAGCAACAGGTGAGATCATCTTCAGCGGTGGACATTCCTCAAAATATCAGATTGGCGGTTCGTGGGAATCGAGGGTTCAAAATATTGTTAAAATTGTTTGTCAAAGGTACAAAGTTCCGAAATCCAAAGTAAATCTAAGTTGTTGATCTTGAGGGGGACACGTGGAAGTTGATCCAAGTGTTAGGGGAAATGAGCTTTGAGATTTTCTAAGTGAGAAGTGCATAAAAATTACAAAGAGATGAAGCCTGAACTCCCGAAGTGATCATGGACAATTGATCTCAAAATCAATAGGGAGTCATTGATATTAGCGACAGTGCCTCCCAAAGTCCTGAAGGCTCGAAGCACCGAAGTTCCCGAAGTCCCGAAGTGGTTGAAGTCTCAAAGCATTGAACTGTCGGAAGTCCAGAAGTGGTCGAAGTCCCAAAGCGCCCGAAGTATTGAAGTGGACGAAGTCCTAAAGTGCTGAAACACGTGGTAGAAGATCCTTCACTTCAGGGATTTTTCCTCTACGGGGTTTTTAATGTTTCACTTTCAAAACACCTGAATCTTGAAGGCTAGGAGTAAGTCTCAGTCGTATGATTCAAATGGACATGCGGCACCAGATCTAGAGCTCTAGAGGAAAGTGAAGGGGAAAAAGAGAGATTTGAGTTTTGATCTTCTCGGATCCCGAAGACTCGAAGGGATCTTAGTCGTTGATCCAGAAGCCACGCGTTTCTAGATTTTTAGCTCTGGGTAAAGGCGCATGGAAGAGGATGAGGTTTGAGATTTGATTTTCCCGGAGCCCGGAGACCCGAAGGAGATCTCAGCCATCGATTTAAGAGGACATGTGGCTTCCCCCTGGGCATTTAATCTCATTGATTTTCTGAGAAAAGGCAGTTAATGAAAGTAGATCCGGTGGTTGAAACCTCATCTCAATCCATAAATGGAAGGCATGGAAGGCCCGGTCGTGGGGACTGAACCATCAACCCATGGTACCCTTGTGGACAGATTTTCTTGTAGGCCCATGCCAAGCTAAATTTTCATCTGACAAGAGGATACATGCATAGTCTGACAAAAGGTTACTCATACACAAAGCTTTTACTAAGAAGGCCAAATCATGCTCATGAGGGTGGTGGGAAGTTCAAAGTATAAATAGATCGTTTTAATATTTTGTTAGGGGATTCATTTGGTCGAGCAGAGCTCCCAATTTTGTAATTCTTATGATGCTAGAGATGTTCTTTGGTTATGTAATTGATTTGAGACTTTCATGTTAATAGAAGTCAACTTCTTGTTTCTTTTCATTTTGTCTGTAAAAATTGTTTGAAACACTCAGGTATGGATGATCCAGCCGAGGATCGTTATGCTGTTGTAATGGAGGTTTATAGCTGCATCGTGATTGGTTTTACTCATTTCCATGTGTTGTCTTTTCCCTCTTACATTGGATGGCTTGGGAATGGAAGATCCAGTCATGTTGTTGCAGTTGCAGGATGATGGAGGTTCGATCATTCTGTTGATGTAACTGTGTTACTTGCAACATATTTCAATGTATGAACCTTGGGCTCCAAATTTCTCTTGACTTATATCTTTTCCTCCCTGAGCTACTGGAAGGCTTGATGCCCATAGAAGTCTCGTTCACCTCTCTCACTAAGTCCTCCCTCTACTCTCGCTTTAACTCAATTTCTCGACTGAAGTTAATGTGGCCCTCACTTCCTTGTGCATTTCTTGTCTAGTTCTGTGTTGAAAAATCATTCAGATTCTGAGTTTTTTCCATTGACCTCAATCCATATAAAACCAACATCCACCATATAAACTCTGATGGGTACTGGGCTTACCCTCTCTGCAATGAGAGGGTGACTTCCAGTGCTAACAGAACCACCTAGTTTCCATGGGGTAAACGATCTAGAAGCCTTCTTGACACAGTATGAGAATGAAGTATTAGAAAATTAGAGACTCTTAGCACTCAATATAGCACTCAAGGCAACACCTGCAAGATGGTGAGGCACACACAAGGAAACAATCAAGGATTGGTACCAATGCAAGCAGTTACTATGCATAAGGCTTAGCGCAGAACATAGAAACAAGCAGCAGTAGAAGTACGATGGATAGGGAGCACCAGTGGAACACTTGGAGAGGTGCAGAGCACTGTGGAAAATGACACCTTTGGAGGAGTGGCCTCATCATTTTGTACATACCTTAGAGGGAATACCAACAAAATGGTATACAGACCAAGAACTGCGTAGAGGAACTACGAGCTAGACAATACTACAACATAACTTTACAGTCACTTACTCATTCGATCATGAGAACCCCAACATATATGCAACACTTAAACAAATAAGAGGAGTGATATTCATTAAGGAATCGGAAGTTGAACTCATAACAGAGGAACAACAACAGAACAGACAGACAGTGATCCAGATTATTTTTAGCAAGAAATGAGAGAGGAGATATAATAAAGAAATGTACAGAGATATCTCAGATATCCAATAATATAACAGAAATGTATCATAGATGCAACCATAAAAATAGAGATACAATAATACACATTTTTCTATTAATGAGCAAAAATGTACAAAGATTGTAAAAATACAGAGTGAAACACTTGTTAGAATGGTGACAACTTATCTCTAAGAAAAGATGTGTCCACTACTCGCATTCACAAGAAGATGATTTTACAATGAGGCTCCAAAGGCCTTTTTTATCATAAATAAAATCCAAAACCCTAACCCCAAAAGATGAAAATCCAACAGTTTTGTGGACCCTGTTTTGGGTAGTTTGGTGTATCAACTTCCTGTGGGCGTAACTTTGGCATACGATCTTTGTTTGGGGTGCATGCTAGCTCATTGGAAAGGTATAGTATAGGAGATTCATTTAGGGGGATCAATCAAATCCTTTGGATATCATTAAGAAGCTCGACCCCAAAAAACCTTCATTTAGGCCCTCAAAATGGCCCCGGAAGTTAAAAACGGCTAAAAATAGTAAATTACCAAAATTGTCAGAAAACTGTTTTGACCCAGTTGGAAAAGGTGGGTGGCCACCGATATCCACCCGGATCAATCATCCCTCCTTAGGAAGAAATGGTATCCATTGCATTAAGTGCCCAAGGGAGAGGGAAAAGCGTTTTTTGAATCTTCATCTTGATGAGTTGCTTTCCTTGTTGGAGAAGTTGCGCTGCTTAGCTTGTTGAAGGTTGTCACGAACCTGTGGCTGGAAGGGTTGGAAAACTTTAACTAGTCTGGCTACATGAGATTCCTGTGTGAAGAAGGAATCTTTACACTTTGTTGCAATATTTTCAACCTTATTCTGTTGGATAGAAGGTGCTTGGGCCGAGATTGTAGTGGTTACAATGTCCTTTTGTTCACCTTTTGAACATATTGTGAAGAAGCTGAATTTTGTAGTATGAGATACTACCTTGTGGCACTGTTTAGGTGGAACAATAGTCAGAAATACCTCCGATATTTTGTAGAAATGATCCCTCAAATAAACAATGACACTATGGGGTTAAGACTAATAAACAACACATATATGGTTGGCCCAAGATAACATCACAGACATCCAGTGGGGAAACATCACATAATACCTCATCCTTGAAGGGTTAGATGTCTTATGACAATCGAGATTGTTGGCTGAAACAAATATCTTGTCCCTGGTGAAGCCACCTGATGTTGTATGGTTGCATGTGTGATGTTGTCGACAATCCCAATTGTTTGATGACCTCTGCTGAGATGAGGTTCTTTTGGTTTCCTCTATCAACAATAAAATGCAGCGGGGTCCCCTTCACCCACATCTATGAATGGAAAAGGTGCTCCCCCTCTTCAGGATCTGTTGGTTCTTCTAGTTGAATTGTTGTGGTCGTGACAATAGCAGTGGGGTCTACATCGATGATCTATCTTTTACCAGTATTTTCAGAATCGGATTCAGAATCAGGGTTCAACTCTTTGTCTTTGATCTCGACCACCATTGACTATTTTGAGTGATATTCATCGGTGTTGTGACAGGGGATTTTGTGGAAATCACACCATTTCCTGGTGTCCTTCTTTGTCTTCCCATGACTATTCTTTTCCTGTGGCTTGGACAAGTTTTCGGGAGACTGTTTGTCAAGGTCATATTTATCATACTTTGTTTGTTGTGGGTTTTCAAACTCAAACTCTCATTTGTTCCGGTGCTTAAATTTCTGCTCAATTTTAATAGCACATAGATATGCATCATCTAGTGATGAGATGTTTAGAAAATCCATTTCAGTTTGGATGTATCTTTGTAGAGCCCCATGAAATTTCAGAACCAAATGTCGTTCAGATTCTTTGATACCCAGCTTGGTGCACAAGGTATGGAAAGTATTGGTGAACTCCAGAACTTCTTGGCCCCTCTCTTGTCGCAGTGTGTTCCACCTCATGTATTGGTCCTCATAGTTTCCAATAGGGTAATATTGTTCATTTATCGCATCCACAAAAAAATCCCAAGTGGGCTCGGCCCCATAGATTCCAGACTCCTCTATGGAACTTTTCTCCCAGTAAGTTTCCCACCAATTTTTTACATGGGGGAGAGCCTTAAGGAGTACGAAGGTGATCTTTTCCTTGTCAAAAAAATTATGAACAGAGAAATAACCTTCTAGCAGATTTAACCATTTTTCTAAGGAATTTGCATCTATCTATCCTTCAAATATGGGAATATCAAAATTAACTTGTACCTTGAAAGGAGAGGTACTTCCAAATTGGCCACTTGATGAATAAATTCATGTTTTTATCGACGGGCGTTAAAGGATGTGGGAAAAATTCTCCATTATTTTGTCCCTCTATCGCGTGAGAGCTTGCTCAAGCAACAGATTAATAAAATTGTCTTCTCTATCATTTTTATTTATTCTACCATGGAGGGTTTATTGGGTGTGTGAGAACTATTTTCCTTAATAAATACAAGCTCGAGACCCAAATTTCTACACTCGGACCTCATCGGGGACATGCGCTGAAAAATGATCAAGAGCAGACTGCTCTGATACCACCGATCCAGATTATTTTCAGTATGAAATGAGAGAGGATATATAATAAATAAATGTACAGAGATATCTTAGATATCGAATAATATAAAATAAATGTATCAGATATGCAACCATAAACACAGAGATACAGTAATACACAATTTTCTATTAATGAGCGAAAATGTACAAAGACTGTAAAAATACAGAGTGAAAGACTCGCTATAATGGTGATAGCTTATCTCTGAGAAGAGATGTGTCCGCTACTCGCATTTGCAAGAAGATTATTTTACAATGACGATCCAAAGGAATTTTTTATCATAAATAAAATCCAAAACCATAACCCCGGAAGATGAAAAGCCAACAAGTTTTTGGACCCCGTTTTGGGTAGTTTGGTGGATCAACTTCCCAGGGGCGTAACTTTGGCATATGATCTTAGTTTGGGGTGCACGATATATCATTGGAAAGGCATCGTTGAGGATATTTATTTAAGGGGATTAATAAGAGGCTTTGGCTGTCATAGATAATATAGATCCCAAAAAACCTTCATTTAGGCCTTCAAAATGGCCCTGAAAGTTAAAAACTGCTAAAAATAGTAAATTACCAAAATTGCCAAAAAACTATTTTGAGCCAGTTGGAAAAGGTGGATGGCCACCGATATCCACCTGGATCAGGTAGTGAAAGAACTGTTTTCATTATACCATGTGCAGGAAGAATTACCAGAGGAAGATGAAACGCACGATATTCAGATTGAAGAGGTTGAAGGCAAGAGAGAAGTGGAAGGACCACATCTAGAATCAGAAGTAATTGTTGCGTCGATCAAGGTGAAGAAAGTCAACATTGGGACAGTTGAGAATCCCAAAATGGATAGCATTGGATACTACTGGGATGAGCATATAGTGGAAAGTATAATAGAGTTACTACACGAGTAGAGCGACCATTTCCCACAATGTTTACATAAATGAAGGGCATAGCAGGAGAGTTAGGAGAAATGAAGATACCACTCAGAGATGAGGCAATACCGATAAGACAATGACCATATAGAATGAATCCTCTATATAAGAAAAAAATCAAAGTTGAGATCGATAGAATGCTCGAAGCCAGAATCATCGAACCTGTGGAAGAATCATAATGGATAAGCCCGATGGTAGTTCAGGAGAAAAAACAAAGCGGGATAAGAATATGTGTCGACTTGAGGAAGTTGAACGATGCATGCCTACATGATCCATTCCCTACATCCTTCGCGGATGAAGTGTTGGAGAACATAGGGGGACACAAAGTTTACTCATTCACTGATGGATTCTTAGGCTACCACCAGATCAAGATAGCACAAGAAGATAGATATAATACCACAATTGCTACATAATGGGCATCCTACCAGTACATGGTCATGTTGTTTGGACTGAGCAATGCACCAACAATATTTTCTAGAGTAGTCATAACTTCATTTAAGGAATTTATCCACCAATTTCTAGAGGTTTACTTGGACGATTGGACAATCTATAGTCTGTTGAAATACCATGTAGAGGTCTTGTGGCTGATGTTAGAAAGATGTAGGCAATGCCAGATATCGTTAAACATCAAAAAGTGCATCTTCAGAACACCATTTGGGATATTATTGGGCCATATAGTATGCAAGCAAGGTTTACTGGTAGATCCTGCAAAGATTGCAGTAATTGTTAACCTTCCACCACCAAAACCTGTTTGTTAACTAAGAGCGACATTGGGACACACAAAATACTAGAGACAATTTATAAAAGGGTACGCACGGATCATCGTGCCAATGGAGAAACTGTTAAGGAAAGACACAAAGTTTCAGTGGAATGAGGATTGTCAACTCGGTATGGATACGTTGAAGGAAAATATGGAAACATCGCCAATACTAGTATTTCCAGACTGGGAGAAGACATTCCACGTACATGTAGATGCATCAACCATAACACTTGGAGCTATTTTGGTGTAGCCATGAGAAGGATATTTGGATCATCCTATAGCATTTGCTAGCAGAACATTTTTAGAATCATAGCAGAACTATAACACTATAGAGAGGGAAGACCTAGCTATGGTCTACCCACTTTAGAATTTCAGACACTATTTACTAGGACAACATTTTAACATGTTCACAGGTCATTCAGCCCTTAAATACCTAGTCAACAAGCCAGTGTTGGGGGAGAGAATCTGTCGATGGATACTATTGTTTCAAGAATTTGATTTTCAAGTAATAGTCGAGCCAGGGAAGTTGAATGCAGGACCTGACTACCTATCAAGGGTCATGAACGGAGAGGAACCTACAAGTTTAGAGGACAAATTTTCGGACACACAATTATTTTCAGTTCAGATGACTGATGAATACTCTGCAGACATCATCCAGTACTTGAGTACAAGTACTGTGCCACAGGAATACAACTTCGCAAGGAAGAAAACCTTAGTAGTTCGGGTTGCAGACTATCAGTTGATTGTAGAACACTTATACAAAATGGGCACAAACAACATCTTTCGAAGATATGTGCTAGAACATGAAAGATCAAGGATTTTAGTAGAATCCCATGAGGGAATAGCAGGAGGAAATTACGTAGGAAAAACTACCGCATAGAAGGTATTGCACGTAGGAATATGGTGGATAACCATTCACATAGACTCGAAAGAGTATTGCCTGTGATGTGATGTATGTCAGAGGGTAGGTAAACCAAATAGAAGGGATGAGATGACCCTGTGACCACAGGTAATGTTGCAGGTATTCAAAAAATGGGAAATAGATTTTGTAGGAATAATTAACCCACTAGCAAAGAGGAAAGGAGAAAGATACATTATCACTGTGACAGAATACCTGACAAGATGGGCAGAAGAAACACTAGTCAAATATTGCAGCGTAGAGACAACAACACACTTCTTATTTGAATATGTGATCACTAGATTCGGTTGCCCAAGAATTTTAATGAGTGACCAAGGCACTCACTTCATTAACAATATTGTCAAGTCTATGACTAAGGAATTTGCGGTTCATCATTAAAAGAGTACTCCATATCACCCACAGGAAAATGGAACAGTGGAAGCATTTAACAAAATCCTTGAAAATGCACTGATGAAGATATGTAATGTCAACAAGGATGATTGTGACCTAAAAATACTAGTAGTATTGTGGGCATACAAGACCACATGCAAGAAATTGACAGGATACACGCCATTCAAACTGGTATATGGAAAAGACGTAGTGGTACCATTAGAATTTTTGGTACCTAATCTATGCGTAGTAGCGATTACGAACATGACAGAACGAGGCGAAGTGTAGGATAGGATGAATCAACTGATGATGATGGAGGAAGATAGGATCCTAGCAGGATTCCACCAACAAGTTAAGAAAGCAAGGGAAAAATCTTGGCATGAAAAATATATCAAGAGGAAAACTTTTAAGGAAGGAGACTTAGTGTTGATGTATGATGGTAAATCCATTCAGCATCCAGGAAAACTCAAAATGCACTAGTTAGGACCATATGAAGTAAAAACTTTCATAGATGGGGGATGTGTACAGTTGAAGTACTTAGGAGGCACATAAATCAGAGGGATGATCAATGGGAGTCGACTGAAGTTGTACAAGGACATTCGACGAACCGCAACTTGAAAGACATCACGCAGGAAAAAAAAAATAGAGTATAGGATATCAGAAGGTACTAACAAAGGCACAGTGTGCTGAAGATAGAAAGAGCATGTGCTTAAAGGAGAAGGAGAGAAGGAATTAGGATGCAATAGATAAAATACAAGAGATAGAATGACAAGTCCATGCAATGGATGACTTATTTGAGAAAGTAGTGCAGCTCTGGAAGAAGCTGGAAGAGGATCAACAGGTCCAGCAGTAGGACAAGGAAGGAAAAATGATAAGTGAGACTATCCAAGACCTCAAGCAGAGGAAGAATACAATGTCAATCACGGGGCGCGTCAAACGGGCGTAAGACATGAAGAAACTGCATGCAGAACTCATAACTGCATAGACAGAGAAAAAGGAGAACCAGGCTCAAATGGAACCGCTCCGAGAGTGAGTAGCAAAGGTCATTACACAGGCAGAGGAAGATAAAACATATATGGCACAAACCTTGGTAGAATGTGCAAGTATGGTCAATGACGATATTGCAGTGAAGATATTGGACACACTTAAGGACAAGACCGCGCAGGACCAAACACAAGCAGTGAAGCTCAAGGAGAATTTTGAAGCGATCACCAGGGAGATCAACGAAGAACATAGGGGATAGGTGGCTCAAGACGAGCCACATGTCAGTGTTGGGGGCCTATTGGAAGCAGGCCAAAGCGGAAGGAAAGACTATTTTGGGAAAGAAAGACATGCACGAGGAAAGCGACAACTGGAAGGAAGAGTAGCACGCTTGCATGCATGGAAGACCTAATGACGTTAGGGTTAGGGTTTTTGTAATACATTGTAATAGATGATGAGCCAAAAAGGTATAAATATAGATACCTAGGTCTCATAGAGAGAGGAGAGGTTGAGTTTTGGGTAGTAATAGTATAGTCATAAGAGACAATGGAGGACGAAGTCCTTTTTTGATAACTAAGCATAATACTTTGTGATACGACCCAATTTTGTAAGTTGTTGAGTTGTAGAGGAGTAAGGAGGGTGGATCTTGAGGGTTATATCATAGGATGAGGAGACTGGTGATCTAGTCTACCTCATAATAGATCTTGACCCAATTGATGAGGAGTTGTAAAGCACGTGGCGTTTTATTTTTGGAATTTCCATAATAGAAGAGTTGAAGAGCCAGATCTTTGTGGACATAGCCTAGGGGGGTGAAACATGGTAAAACCTGTGTTATGTGATTGAATTCTTGTGTTTATTTTAATGTTTATGAGTATATGTTAGCATGATGAATGTATGAGATTATTACATTACATGCATAAGTAGGAATGAAAATATATTTCTTTAATAAGTTAAATAGAACTCTCAGCACATGCTTCATAGATCTCCAGTCAATCCTGGACTTCAAACACCTGAGTATTGTAGTCACCCATTAAGCCTATGTCAAGTGAGACCACACAGTGTACTCTCTGCACTGCCTTGCCTTATGGTTTATCAGGAGGGCCAATAGTTTTAGAGGCTTTGTTGGAACCCTAGTAGACTTAACCTGGGTCAATAATGTTAAATGTATAAACTTAGATATCAAACCAACAGTGTACATGTTCAAATTTTTGCATGCGAAGTCATTTGGATGGTCTACAACAATAGAAAACCAGTGAATTTCTGTGACATTTTATACTGTTTGAAGCTCATCTTTTTGTAGTGTGTTTTTGAGGCCCTATACAACGTTTTTAGCTACTCAAAAAACCCAAGAATAGAATGTACCAAGGCCCACTCTGTCTCTGTAGCACAAATGAAAGAGCCTAGAGAGAGATTTATAATGGTGTTGTTATAACCCTAGCATGCACCAGACATGAATACCTAGCATCAAACCATCTTAATTACTATCTTTACCAAGCCATTACTGGACAACTCTTCTAAAAAACCATTGTCCTCATGCTCCCTCTCTCTCCAATGAACATACATCCTGCAAAATGACAAAGTCATGGGGAGTTAACTCTTGCCTTTTTATTTTTTCCACTTGTAGGAGGGTGTACATGGGCTGTCTTGGCGACAGTCGTGTGTGTATGGGGAAAAATATCTTTTTTCTGCATGTGCATGTGGGATATGCTTGGACAACCCACATACACGTATGGCCGACCTCTTTAAAGGTCAGCACCCCCCAAAAAAACAAAAATAAATGCAAAATGGAAGAATGGTGTTTTAGAAGATTTGTTCAGTGATGGCTTGGAAAAGATAGAAAGTAAGATGGCCTGATGCTAGGTATGCATGTCTGGTGCATGTTAGGGTTATAACATGTGTAAACCATTTTTCAAATAGAGATTTTATGAGGAAGTTATAGGACAAACATTTCAGGGTAAATTTTAAGACCCAACTAACTTCAAAAAGCCATAACATTCTTCTCAAGACTCAGAATTGAGCATGGAAGTAGAGGTTGGAAAGGAATTGGAAAGTAGAATATAACTATTCACCCAGAAAATTGATTTGAACATACAATTTCTCATAAAATCGTAAGAAAGAAGTCTGATATATTATTGAACCAGAATGGTTCATATTTTTCCTAAAATCGATGAGTCAGTTAACCTGACAAAGTTTTGTTGGTTGCACATTTTGCATAGTTAACAACAACTAGATCAGACCAGGATCAACACAAAGTGCAGAGGGATGGAAGATACACAAGGGGATTAGAATCAAGAAAATGAGATAAGAGGGATGGATGTCCATATGGGTATTTAAGAAACAAACTCAAATGGACATGGAGAAGGAAAGGAAGAAAACATGAATATGGTAGAGACCATTACAAATTTGCAAAGGGATGTTCAAAGCCAAAAAGAAGTAGGAGGAATTCAACATGAAGTTAATGCAGAGCTTGAACAAAATAGAAAATGAACTGGATAAGGAGAGTGGCTCAAGAAAATCAGGAAATCACGGGTCTCTCAATTCCATCCCCTGTCAGGAAGCATAATAGGTCTAGGGTGGATGATCTATTAGGATAAATGAACAAAACAATCCTCCTACATTTTATGGTGAGCACAAGAAAGATGAAGATGAAGAGACATGGTTGTTGGGCATGAGAAAGTATTTTCGATTGCATAATTATTCTTCTCATGCAGAATGAAGAATTGTCATCTATCAACTCAAGGGAAAGGAATCCATGTGGTGGGATCTGATTGTGCAGGTGCAACACATTAAAGAGAAAAATGTTACTTGGAAGGAATTCAAGAAGTATTTCGAAAAGAAATACTTTACTAAGAGATACTATGAAAATAAAATGAAAGAGTTCTTTGAACTCAAGCTTGAGAGTATGACCATAGATGAATATGAAAGAAGGTTTTTAGAAATGTTGAAGTATGTTTCTTTCATCAAGTATGAGATAGTTAATATTTAGAGGTATTTTAGTGGATTTCCATAATTCATCAGTGAAAAAATACAATATGATGATCCCAAAACATTGGAGGAGACCATAAGGCAAGTTAAATTCCTATATGATCAACAAAAACAAGGCCAACTTTCCAAAACGCTTGGGAAGACAAGGAGAAATTCAATATGGATTAGAGGAAGAAGGGGACTAAGCCACCATCTTCAGAAATAGCCCTCAGGGACAACAAACTTTCAGAGAACCCAAAGAAATTGAGAGAAAGGGTCAAAGACCAAGACAACCACCTATTCAATGTTGGGGTTTTAAAGGAGATCATATGTATAGAGATTCTCCTCACAGAGGTGAAAAATTGAGGACTATTCACAATGTACAACAAGTTGAAACATTGGAGGACATGGGCATAAGTGTAACAAGGATCTATGCATCCCTGGACAACAAGCAAGCAGAGTATCAATCACATATGATTGAAGTGGAAGGTATGATCAACAACCAAACCATTTCTATTTTAATTGATTCAGGAGCTAGTCAGAGTTATATAGATCCTAAGATGGTGGAAAGTTAATGAGATGGGTAAGTCATGGAAAATAATGGACTGAACACCAGGGCAGATTTGAACATATTTCCTTTAGGTTCCTATGATTGTCTAATTGGGATGGATTGGTTGGACCAACATCATGATATCCTAGAATATCATAAAAAGTCATTTACTTTCTTTGATGAGGAAGGGAATCTTAGGATAGTACAGGGAATTTCCAGAGCAGTAACCATCAGAGAAATTTCAGCATTGCAGCTGAAGAAATTTTACAGAAAAGGGTGTCAAATATTTGCATCTCATATGAAGAAACACCTAACGATAGAGTGTCAAATATTGAATATTATGCAGTCCTAAAAGAGTTTGAATATGTGTTTAAGGAAATATGAATATTACCCCCTAAAAGAGACATCGATTTCTCCATAAATCTGATTCCTGGAGTAACTCCAGTATCCAAGACTCCCTATAGGATGAGTAAACCAGAAATGAAGGAGTTGCAAATTCAACTTGAAGAGATCCTGCAGAAGGGGTACATACACCCAAGTCTGTAACCTTGGGGTGCCCCAGTTTTATTTGTGAAGAAGGATGGGACATTGAGACTTTGCATTTTCTTTAGGCAGTTGAACAAGGTAACTGTGAAGAATAAGTATCCTTTTCAAAGCATCGATGACCTCTTTGATCATGTGAAATATGAAAAAATATTCTCCAAGATTGATCTTAGGTGAGGTTATCATCAAGTAAGAATTAAAGAAGCTAACATCAGAAAGACTGTTTTCAAAACAAGGTATGGTCATTATGAGTTCACAGTGGCGCCATTTGGGTTATCAAATGCACCAACTATCTTCATGTGTTTAATGAATGGTATTTTCAGAGAATATTTAGATAATTTTGTCATTGTATTTTTAGATGGCATTCTTATATATTCTAAATTAGAGGAAGAACATGAACAACACTTGAGGATGGTGTTACAAGTATTAAGGGAGCATCAGTTGTATGCCAAATTGAGCAAGTGCTCATTTTATCAGAAGCAAATTCATTATTTAGGGCATATCATTTCGGAGGAAGGGATAGTAGTGGATCTTCAGAAGATAGAGGCCATTAGAGGATAGTTAGTGCCAAAGAATGTGACAGAGGTTAGATCATTGATGGGCCTTGTAGGATACTATAGGAGACTTATTGAAGGATTCTCAAATATTGCACAACCAATCACTTCCTTGCAAAAGAAGGGTGTGAAGTTTCAGTGGGCATTGGATTGTGAAAAGAGTTTCCAACACTTGAAGCAGTTATTAACCAGTGCTCCAATTTTAAGGATTGTAGATCCAAATGAAGACTTCATTGTATGCACAGATGCATGTAAAGAAGGACTTGGTGGAGTCCTCAGTAAAAATGGGTTTGTTTTACGTTATGAATCAAGCAATTTGAAGGAGCATGAAAGGAACTATGCCACTCATGATTTGGAGTTGGTATCCATGGTGCATTCCTTGAGGAAGTGGAGGCACTACCTCATGGGGAAAAGGTTCGAGTTGAGGATAGACCATAATGGTCTGAAATATTTATTTGATCATCCAACTCTAAATGTTAGTCAAAGCAGGTGGTTAGAATTTCTCAGTGAATATGACTTTGATATAAAGCATATCAAAGGGAAAGTGAACAATGTGGTTGATGCACTCAGCAGAAGAGTGCAGGAGTTGCATGCTACAACCATTAGCATGTACCAATCAGATTTGAAAGATAAAATCTTGGAGGCTACAAAATCATATTTTCAATACATTGAATTAGTAACAAAATTACAACAAGGTATTTTGCAGTAGAAAATTGAAGACTATAAGCTAGAAAATGATGAAATTCTCGTGTACGGGGATAGAATCTAGGTACCAAATTCCCAGGAATTAAAAAATATGATATTGAGAGAAATGCATAGTGTAACTTATGTTGGGCACCTAGGTTATCAGAAAACTATTGCAGCTATCAAGAGCCAATATTATTGGCCAAACATGAAGAAAGAAGTTGTTGATTTTATTGCCAAACGTTTGGAGTGTCAAAAGGTAATGGTTGAGCATAGATGCCCAGCTCGTTTTCTATAGCCATTACCCATTCTTGAGTGGAAATGGGAAGTTGTAACAATGGATTTCATCACCAAACTTCCCAGAACAAAAAAAAAACATGATTCTATTATGGTAGTGGTGGATAATCTTACTAAAGTTGCCCATTTTATTCCAGTAAAGCTCACTCACAAGGAAGCCAACATTGTCGATGTTTGTATGAGAGAAATTTCTCAATTACATGGTATACCTAAGCCAATTTTGTCTGACAGAGATCCAAAATTTACATCAAATTTTTGGAAAGGATTATCTAAGGGATTTGGAATAAATTTGAATTTTAGCACAACTTATCATCCAAAATCAGATGGACAAACAGAGAGGGTGAATCAAGTGATTGAGGATATGTTGAGGATGTATGTGATGAATAAACCATCAAAATGAGAAGACTACTTGAAAATGGGCACCAAGCATATCTAAAGATAATCCCATTTGAGTCACTTTATGGTAGAAGGTGCAACACACCAATAAGTTGGGACAACCCAGTAGATAGAGCACGATTTGGGCTAGAATTACTCAGGGAAATGGAAGAGCAAATGTTGAAAATAAAACAGATTTTAAAGGTTGCCAAAGACATGTAGAAAAGCTATGTTGATAAGAGCATAACTCACATGGAATTTAAAGTGGGTGACCATGTATTCTTGAAAGTAAAGTCCAACAAAAGTTCCCTAAAGTTGGGAAACTGTTCAAAGTTGACAACTCACTATTGTGGGCCATTTGAAATCCTAGAGAGGATTGGGCATATAGCATATATGCTTGTCTTTCCTGCATCAATGTCTATTCATAATGTATTCCATGTATCATTGCTTAAGAATATATGCATGATGCTAATCATTTTATTGATTGGAATGTGATTCAGGTGGAGCAAGAATGTGCTTTCCAAGTGCATCCAATACACATTATGGATCAGAAAATTAAATAGCTCCGGAATCGAGCCATAGATCTTGTAAAGGTCCGATGGACCTAGTACGGTCCTAAGGACGCAACTTGGGAGCATGAGGATGCTATGTGGGCAGAATAACTGCATCATTTTTAGGAGTTTTGAAATTTTGGTTGTATATGTGTATATATTTCACTGAGGACAGTGTATAAATAAGGGGAGGGTAATGTAATAACCCTAGGCCGAACCCCAATTGTAAATGTAAATACAAATGTACTTAACCTGGTGAGTTGTTGATATCATTTTTGCATGTACCTTTTGTTGGTTGTGGAGCCTGATTATCTTCCTGATTCAGAGATCTTTGCTTTCAGTCGTGTTTATACCCCATGAAGTATTTACACCCCAGAAGTATGTACACTCTTCCACGCAGGGGAGTGAAGAGGGGGGGTACCCCCTCTGCGGGGTCTAGGGGGGCTATCCCCCTAGCTGAGGGGTCTGGGGGAAAGCAGGGGTTCGGGGGCGAAGCCCCCGAAGCAAAAATTTCCTTGTAAAAGTATATTGTAATTTCATTGTAAATCTGGACCGTTCATTATAAGGTTGCAGATCTAACGGTAGAGATTATGTTAGGTTTTTTTTCCCTAGAAGGCAACCCTCTTTTATGAGGGAAATGTATTGCAGCTATGGAGGATGGTGAATATTGTATTCTGAGAGAGGAGACTGTGAGAGAAAGAAGAGGAAGTTACAACAGGTTTTGCTGTAGGTTGTATCCCTTCATTTGCTGGATAATAATAAAGGAAGGACCTGGCAATTTCTCTGGTGGACGTAGCCCACACTGGGTGAACCACGTAAATCTGTGTCTCTCTTGTATTGTGTTTCTTCTGTGTTTTGTTTCTGCATTTGTTTTATTTTATTTCTCCGCGGTCCTGTTTTTCTAACAATTGGTATCAGAGCGTAAGGTAACTTGCATGAAAAGAGGGTTCCTGGTTCGAGTGGGAGCAATGTCGGAAGATGAAAAGTTTAGGGTTGAGAAATTTAATGGCCAAAAATACCAGTTATGGAAGATGCAGATGGAAGACTATTTATATCAGAAGGATCTATTCCTGCCATTGAGCGGAGTAGCAAAGAAGCCGACGGCCATGAAGGACGAAGAACGGGAGATTCTTGACAGAAAGGCTCTAGGAACGATACAGCTAAGACTGGCAGCATCGGTGGCTTTCAATATTTCAAAAGAAAAGACAACGAAGGGTTTGATGGACGCGTTGGCCAAATTGTATGAAAAACCCTCGGCGTCGAATAAGATATTTCTAATGAAGAGATTATTTAATATGAAGATGTCAGAAGGTGGGTCTGTTGCAGATCATTTAAATGAATTTAATATGGTTACTAATCAACTAAGTTCTGTAAAAGTGGACTTTGATGATGAGGTTAGGGCTCT
>ML792279.1:35121-57122 GCA_009831015.1 Picea engelmannii | reverse complement strand
TAAAGTTCCGCAAGAGTTTCTCTATGTATATGTTTTAATTTTGTATATAGGTCAAAAATTGTATGTGGCATAGCCCAGCTAGATGTTGAGGATGTTACATCATCACTAAGTGTTGATCTCTTATGCAGGTGGGATTTCTCTTTGCAGGTTCAAAAATCAATGGTCCAGATTAACCCAAGGGCTCGATCAATGGTTGTTGAGTGACAATTTTCAAATTATCATAAATTTTGCTACATGTGTCGAAATGAGGCCTATGATGCCTTACAGGAAATTTATCAAATAGAGGAACATAGTGGTATAGGTCTCTAGGCTAAAAAACTAACAAAATATGTTAGAAAATGTAGAAAATAGACACCCACATATTTTTGGAGGGGAATTGGCCATACCAACTTCGAATAGTCGTTTCTAGAGCTACAAGTAACAAAATTAGGCTTAGGAGGGCTGAATGGAAAGCTGGAGGATAGAAGAATAGGCTGGGATAAAATGTGTTGGTTGATGTTGAGTATAAAAAGGTATGAAAATGAAAAACATGGAAGGAACCCAAATTCGGATGAAGAACCCATTATGCAGACTTCAAACAACTATATCTCAAGCTACATGCAATGAAATCGATCCAACAATAGATCGATGGAAAGTTGATATAGAGGAGAATAATCCATAATGATTTCATTTAGCATGCCAAAGCTAGAAACGCTTAGAAACGTCCTTGGAACATAAGATAACACCAATGGACAAAGTCAATGATTGTTTTTAAACAAATACCATTTGCAAACTTCCTAAGGGAGAAAATGATCACTCATGAGTTTGTTCAACTTCTCTTTGTAATGCTCACATGTTCAATTTTCTAAATGTGAGAAAAGAAACTTAAGGAAAATGAAATGAACAGACATGAGAACTAAAGATTTTACATCTTAGCTTATAAAAGAGAACTCATAGCATAGAGAGAGGAATTTTTCCATTTGTAATAAAATATGGTACTATTGCTTCTAAGTAATAAAGAGCGGGAGGCATTTCAAAAATATGTGATGTTGATGAGTGTATTGGAGACTATTTTCTATGCATTTATCTTTTAACTGAGTAGATAGGATTATGTTGTATGGATTATTTATACACTCTATTATGTTTTCTTATGTTATCACATGTTTCCTCTTGGGTATAGAAATGATGTTATAAATGCAGTGTATACCTAAGTTTATGTGTATTTTCAACATTATTTCTATCACACATCATTAGCATACATGGATTTGTTTTTATTCTAATGATATGATCCCTCGTTGTACTCACTTTTCTAGTTTTTCTCCCAAGATAGATTAGAATTAGTTAGATTAGATTATTTTTATTACAGTTAGTTTAGTCTTGGGATTATTTAGAACTTTTGGGGGATAGTTCATTATTTTCCCCCTTTTCTTCTTTTAATTATGAGTGGCAGGGAGGCCCATAAACTTGTAGGAAATGCTACATCAAACGAGAGTATGTCTGATTGGGGCCTTCCATCGAGCGTTCTCCCTCATCTTCTTGATAGGCCATTTGGACCCGTCAACGCATCCCTTACCTCTACCCACTCAACCTTGGGAAAGAATTTCATGGATTTTTTGAGTGGTTTTCCAACAACCAGGAAGGGACATGACTATCTATTTGTCGTACTTGACAATTTTATTGAGAAGTGCATTATTATGCCGTGTAAAAAGACCATCAAAGAAAAATAAGCAACGAACAAGTTCTTTGAAAAAGTATGGGTGTACTTTGGGATACCAAGGAGCATCATCTTAGACAAAGATACCAAATTTTTGGACTACACTTTCGGAGAAATGGATAGAAAGTTGAAGAGATCTACAAAATTCTATCCAAAGATAGATGGGTGGATAGAAGTAGTCAATAAGACATTAGTACAACGTTTGGGGGGTTAAAATCAAAACCATCCAAAGACCCTGGATGAAAATATGATCTACATTCAACACTCTTATAATAAAGTAGTCCATACTTCTACTAGTAAGTCCCCTTTTCAAACTTGATTTAGATATTTTCCACCTTTACCCCTGGATGTTGTTTATGGAAAACAAGGAGGATTGACGGAATACATCATGGGAGAAGCATTGAAAGAAGATACGTTTGTTAAAAATATTAGGAAGATCCATTTGCAAGTTCGCAAAATGATGAAGAAATAACAAGAAAGGTACAATGCTCGACATGATCATTAGATAATAGAAAAATCATTCAAAGTGGGAGACAATTTGCTTACAACTAAATAAGGAAATACTACATGATCTTGGTAAGAAGATCAAGGCTCCACGATATATCCCTTTTGAGGTATTGGAGAAGGTGGATGACAATTCCTACATACTCATTCTACCCCCAACATATGCAATTTTACTTAGTAGTGAATGTGGAGAACTTGAAACTCTATGAGCCTTCCATGTTGGATCAAGAAACTGAGGACATAGAGTAGCCATAAATAAAGAAAAGAGAGAAGAGCATAAGCCTCACCTTCTATTTGGGTTTTCCCTTGTATCGGGTTTCCCAGGATATATTGTGTGTTCATTGTATGGATGGTGCATATATTTGCATGTTCTTTCATTTTTTGTATTCAATGTTTTTCATAAATCTGAGCAATAAGCTAATAATAGTTAATTTGGGATCGAAGAGAAATAAATTGCATAATCTAATATTTCAAAATATTATAAGATATTTTGTGATGAACCATTCCAATGGAATATCAATGGTAGTTTACATATCATCTTTCAATAATTTATTTGTTTTTTGTGCTTAAACGATGTGGATTTAAGATATATGAGTATGCAGTAACTTATATATTTACAGACAATAAACTTAGAAATAAATATGACCCGCCTCCATACACTTAAATGAAGAATATGGTTTGTTGGTACCTTGCCAACACCATACAATGATCTGCCAGAACACTACATCAACAATATTCAAGATAATCAATAGCCACATCTAATAAACCCCACATAGTGAAGGAGCATACTTGCTAGGATTTGAACTTGGCACATTATCATCATCCCATTAAGGCATATTGACAATAGGGAAGCAATATCTCATAGGTTTAAATATGGTCCTATCCCTCGAAGTTAGTAGCCTGTATTATGATTAGTGAATGATCCACCCTCCATTTGTATATTATGAAAAATGGAGAGGAAAACTACGTAAGGTTATATATATATATATATATATATATATATATATATATATATATATATATAAGATTCGACCTTATAATCTTTATGGTCATTATGACAACATTGTAGTTATATGTAAGAGGATACAAAGTCAAATCATATATGAAAATTAATTTCAATTTTAGAGATAAAATTGTTTTAAATTTGTACGCTCCCTCTAACAAATGCAAGTTGTAATGCTTTATCCCGATAACTAAGAAGGCACTTGTACAATACAAGAGGTATTGGTTGCTCTCAAATCCTTCTCAAAGGATAAAATCCCGAGCCCAGATGGATGGACCATTGAGTTTTACCTTCATTTTTTCCATTTGGTGGGGACTGAGATACTGGAGCTAGTTGAAGAATCCAAACTCCATGGTAGGATCTCCTAGGCTCTAAGCTCCACCTTATTGACTCTTATCCAGAAATAAAATCATCCAACCACTTTCGGCTATTACAAGTCGATATCTCTTTGCAACCTTTGCTACAAGCTCATATCTAAAATTATTGCTAATTGAATCAAACACATTCTCTCGCGCTCTGTTTCCAGAGAACAACTAGGTTTTTTAAAGGGCCGATAAATTCTCGACACCATTATCACTTCTCAAGAATGGTTGCACAACATTCATCACAAAAAATCTCGCGTCCTTATCCTCAAGTTATATCTAAAAAAATCCTTTGATTGCATTGACTGGGATTTTCTTAGACTTATTTTAACACAGATGGGTTTCAGCCACCACATGATAACTTGGATTATGAGTTGTGTCACAAGTGCATATTTTGTTGTTTTTGTTAATGGAGAACCATCCTCCTTCTTCCACAGTGGTATAGGCTTACGTTGGGGCTACCCTCTATCATCGCTTCTCTTCATCTTGCCTATGTAAGGTTTAATTCTCCTCCTAAAAAAAAGCTAGGCAAAAGGAAAAATCACAGGGATCAAAGTCTCCAGGCTGATCAAAATCCTTCACCTCCTCTTCATTGATGATGTCCTTATAATGAAAAATGGAAATCTGCGCGAATGGAAAGAAATTGATAGACTCTTAAAAAAATTCTGCTCCGCTACTGGCCTACAAATCAATTGGACCAAATCAACGTTCCATTATGCTAATATTCTTGACCCGGATTTAGATCTTCTTTTGGCCATCTTCCCTCACAACTTTTTGCATCTTTCACATGGATTACATTACCTTGGATATTTCATAAAAGCATAACACCATAAGGCATCAGACCATGACTGGCTGCTAACAAAGGTGAAAAGAAAAATTAACAACTGGTGTAACAGATGGCTAACTATTGGATGCAGATACACCCTTATTAACACCACTCTTGAAGGACATTCGGTGTACTGGATGGCACTAGAATCCATTCCACCACCGGTGCTGGATAAACTCAGAAAAATTACATATAATTTTCTCTAGTTGGGATGCAAGGAAAAACACAATTTACATATTTGCAATTGGGAAGCTTTAGCAAAACCAAAAGACAGGGGGGATTGGGGCATTAGAAATATTTTCAATTTAAACTATGCTCTGGCAGCCAACTCACTCTAGCATGTTCTTAACACCTCTGGAATCTGGAGCTCAGTAATCAAATACAAATATCTTCCTTCTACCTAAGTTGCGACATGGCTCCACTCAACTCCTAATTACCCTAGTGTAGTGTCTCGGACGTGGAGGAACCTGAACAAATAGGCCCATTGGATCAAAACTTGGATCAGCTGGCAACCTAGTTCTGACCACTCCATCAATATTGGCATAGATCGCATCCTTGGCATCGACTCTTCTTCTTACCTATCTCCTTCTCTTATCACACATCTGCACTCTAAAAATATACATTACTTGTTTCAAGCATCGACACAGAATGAATTGGGGAATCTAATTGTTGGTTGGATTTCGGGTGACCTTTTGGAGCTACCCCATGATCTAGCATAGGAGTGGGATAGGTTCTGTCAGACACTTTTCAGAACAAGTATCTACTTACACAATGTTGTGGACCATCTCCTATGGGTTGGTGGAGACAACTCAGTTCTCATATTTGCCAGGAATGTTTACACAACAATTTACAACACAACAAATAATACCAACACAATCGGATGGCGCAAACACCTTTGGACTTGGAAAATTCCATTAAAGGTAAAATTGTTCATTTGGCTTGCTGACAAAAATAAAATCTCTACATGGGAAAATTTACAAAAGAAAGGCTGGAACAGTCCCAATATCTGCCATGTTTTCTTTAAGGAAGAAGAAATATTGATACATCTTTTTATTCAGTGCCAATTTGCGTGACAAGTCTGGAACAAAATTACTCTTGAATATCACTTCACCTCGGCCTGGAATGGGATATCCATTTCTGATTTTTTTTCCCATTGGACTTCCAGGAAGCGTTCTTATAAATTTTTACCCCCGTTTGGTTATCTGGCACATATGGCTGGCAAGAAACAATTTGATCTTTGATAATATATCTCCTTCCATCAATTCAATTGCATATAAATCACTTGGCCTGCATCAAATTTGGAAAGAAATATTTCCATCTAAGGGGAAAACTAAAATTTTCATAAGCCCTTCCATTGCTGAGAATATTTCTACGGAGTGGTTCGATGGTGTAGCCCAACAAAATGGAGCTTTGAGTGGTGAAAGTGGTTTGATAAGAATGACTTAAAACTGTCTTTACAAATGGACCTTTAGCTGTGGCCCGGGCACTAACACAAGGGAAGAACTATGTTGGTTGTGGAGCCTGATTATCTTTTTGATTAAGAGGTCTTTTGTTTATCAACGAAAGGGTGTTGGTGAGTGTGACGAATTGTACTTTGAAGATAATCTTAATTAAATGAAAAATGGATGTTGCACATAAAGAAATGGGGGTATTTTACAACTCATTATGAAAAAAATGCACAATGCATGCATTTAATTTGTGTAATAATTTATGAATGTGTGTAAAGTAGTAATTTTTAGATATGGTGTTTCTACTTCATGTTGTGGATAATATGTAATGGGAGGATTTTGTATTTTAAAAAGAATTTGAATTAACAATTAAAAGTATTTAAATGTTTTATAATTTAGTATGATAGAGATGTTATTATGTATGTGAATAATTATTTTATATCGATTTAAAAAAATAGTAATATTTTATATTAGTTAAATATATATGTATATGAAAAAAAGATTTTGATATTTGTGCAAGTGAACCACTCAATTATGAGAACATCAGTATGGGAGGAATTCCATTTTAGGTGAACATGAAAACAAAGACAAAAAATAATGCAAATTTCATTGACCAATTTTTCAAAGGTGAGAGTATCTCCTTACCATAATCTTGTTGGAAGCAGTATGCCTTTTACTTGACCAAGTGCTAGTGATCAAACCACAACTCAAGCATTGAACTTAGATCCAACCAGTTCATAATTTAAAATGGTTTGGAAGAATTTGAATGGTTTCAATTACATGAGAAATACAACGAATATCACATAACAACTTGAAAACCAAACCAACTTAGTGCCCAAATTCATTTTGTGAGTGCATAGGAAAGAAGCCTAAGTTTGTCCATCACATGTATCAAGTGTCAGGAGCTCGCATTGATTACCTTTAGTGAACAATGTTGAATTAGATGAGCGTTAAGCACCCTTGGAAGTTTGCACCCATCTTAAGGTGCCTTGAGATTGCATCATTAGATGTGACAACATAACCTCATTCAACGACACGACCTCAAACCCTTGGGATGGGTGCAAACTTGTAAGGGAACCTGCCAATAAATTATTTCTCTAGTAATGGCAATTGCCAAATACATGTAAAAGATAATTTAGTATGGAAAATATTTATTTGTTGTTCTATTTTATTTTTATTTTTAAATGATACTTGTAGGATATTGCACATCTCCTAGATTCGGTTGTAGACTGCATATCTTGATGCCATCACTTGCAAGAGATTAAAATTTGATTTTATTAATCAAATATTTTACTATCGTTTATGTCTTGAGATTATTAATGAGTGGAAATTTTTTAAATTATAGGATTTTTTTCAAGATGTCATTGTTTTACAATTAATCAATTACTATATTAATTTAAGAAAGCCATAAGTTTCACAAACTTCTTCATAATCCTCACAATGTCCCACACTCAAGTTATATAATTGGTTCATCACATCACTATCCAAGTCTTCATCCACTTGTTCATTAATATTCCAACTAGTGAGATGTCCAAAAGTTGGGTTACCCTCTATCTAACCTTCTCTAAAGGCATCCTCTATTGTTCCAAATTTAGTATGGGGTCATTTCCAAAATCCCAATCAATACCCACTAATGCAAGGCATGGATATTTTTCATTCATCATCTTAATAACCTCAAAATCTACATACATGTTTACAGCATCAAGGTTCACTTCCAGAAGATCCTTGACTACTTAAACAGATGCAACTGGATTAGAAAGTATAATAGGTTAGGTTCTCCCATGAACTTTCATGATTTCTTTGGTAGAATGTATACACACGATCCTAGATTGAGCATCACATATTAGACTTCGTATTCTTTTATTAGATCATTGAGAAAAAATTCTTTGTTAATCTCTTCCTTTAAACCTAGCACAGAGGTCGTTCACCAGGATTCGATGGATGGCTCCAGTGTCTATGCCAACAAATACCTCAATTTCACAATTGTTGTGGGTGGGAAATCCCTCCTACGAACTAGCATTAACGGTTTTATCATGCATGCATAAATGACCTAAAGTCTCCTACTTTTTACCAACATCCCAAGCATGACTCTCATTACTCATATGCAAATACAAGGCTAAAGAGATCTGGCTATTGTACCTTAGTTTCTGTGTTTGATGTCGATCCCTTTAACACTTGGTCGCTCCTTGACTGCAAATCTCCTCCCAACACCGACCTGTATTCATAAAAGACAAACAAAGAACTCCACATGCATATAACCTATAAACTAATGGGTTAGTGATTCTATCAAAATATAATCAAATTTAAATATTGACAATCTCATATAGCTGGACGAGAAAAGTGATTCTTTTATTAATCTCACAAAAGTAACCTTACAATGGCGAGATTGGCCACTGCTCCTCGAATCTAGTCCTGGGCTCCTCTTCAACTGTGCTCCAACTGCTTTTGTATATGCTTATCTTCACAAAATAGTTGCAAAAGGTTGGGGCAAGGGGAATACTAAATCGGGTATAGTTTCTTTGCTATGATTTTCCTCCTTCCAAATGGGACCCCTACCCCTTCTTTTATAGGCTAGAAAGGACTAGGTATTTCGTCAAGTGGCCGACTATGGACGGTTAGTCAGTTTAGTTAATTTACCCAAAACTGTGTGTTCCATATGTAACTTTCCATTTTTTCATGCTTTTTAGGTATATGCGGGCTGTAGTGGGTCAGCCAACATACACACGCATGCAGTAGTAGAGCAGGGCTGGTATGCCTTCAAAAAGAGTGTTTTTGAAGAGGGTGTTCAGTAGTGGCTTGGCAAAGAAGTCAAAAGAGATGGCCTGATGCCAGGTAAGTATGTCTAGTGCAATTTAGGGTTATAAAAGATGCCCCCTAATGTGTGAGGTCAAAAGAGCATATGATGGCCAAATACATTATCAATCTTCACCAACATACCAAACAAGTGAGCCCAGGAACCAGAATTCGGGAGGTGCCATCTGCAAAATAACAATTGTCTCATCGAGGCGGGCATACCCATGCTCAGAATGAAATAAAATCATGGCCACCAATCAAATACACTGTAGATCCATGTCATATAACTATATAAAGTGTAGCCGCGAGAAATATCCAACAGATCTACATCTCAAAATCAAAAAGATATACATGCATAGTATCCATGTTCAAGAAGCGAATAAGACCTGATGGCTAGAGATGAGGTATTCAGAGCTAGAGCAACAACTTCAAAATCTTCACAACTTGGGTAGGAGTGTAATATGAGCATACGACTTCACTACCTAGAGGTCTTTGACGGCTTGTCAAGAACGAACTAGAGGATTTTGATGATCAAGTTGAGGGCTTCATGGATTTCAAACAAATACTTGATTGGGATTCCGGACATGGGGGATAGAGAAAATATGCAGAGGGGTTTGACTCAATCTTGGTAATAACTTCCCTTGGACAATAGCACGACATAAGATGAGACTTAGGCAACATGATATTTTAACATAAGTTCACAATGCAGGAGGCACCACAAAGTCTCCATATGTTTGGAAGAATAACCAAACGGAGGAGGACACAGCTCTATGTAGCGAGAAAAGATTCCTAAGGTAATATTAATTCCCAGGGCTTGACAAACAAATGGAAGGATGTGCTTTGTCCAAGGGTGACTCATTGTGCTGCCAATAAAAGGAAAATACTTTTCCCTTCCTCTTTTGGGGTATATTTGATTTTTTTTTGTCTTTTTCAATAATTTTGGAAATCTTGAAAAAGAATAAAAGAATGCTACGTTGCAAAGGAGGATCGAGTGTCACAAACATACTAGTTCAGGGCAAAGGGACATATGCAGGAAAAGGACACTCAAGAAAAATCCTCCAGGGGCCAAAGGTGTCATGACGCAGAGGCAAAGTGCTACAGGGCTTGTGTATAAGGCATGCTTCAGATAGTTCAGTTGAAAGCAGCATGGAGCCGACATTAGGCCAAAGACGTGGGTATGCAAGCGCGATTAGTAAGACACGCAATGGTAACGTCCTTTGATGTAATTTTAATGAGCCCAAAGAAGGTAAGCTCGACGGTTTTTCATATTTAGAGAGTCTGAAAAAGCGTAAAAGGAGACTCCACTGGGGTACCTTTTTTGAAGATAGCCTAGTCAGCTTGAAAAAGGGGTAAACTAGCACCGACCAGACGTCTATTCAAAACCATTTTAACGAGTGTGATAAAGACAAGATCACTCGACAATTTTTTCATTTTAAGGAGTCTGAAAAAAGCTTAACTATGGACTCCATCAGGAATGTTCTTCTGGATCAATTTAATGAGTGTGAAAGAGTAAGGTCACTCGACAATCATTTCAATTTTAGGGAGTCTGAAAAGAGCTTAACTATGGACTCCATGGGGGTTCCTTTTTCGTAAATTTAGTCCCTCAAGCCCGAAAAAGGGTTAAAATCATACCTGAGAATACTCTTCTAGGGAACTAAGTCTCCTAGAGTATACATTTGTTCGTATAACTGACCATTCGGACCAAAAAAGGGGTAAACTACCATCGGCTAAACGTGACTTCAAATTTCAGTTTAGCGAGAGTGAAGGTCAACAAGATCGCTCAACAATCTTTTCATTTTTAGAGGGTCTGAAAAGGGCTTAAAATAAGACCCGTGGGGGATACGACTTATGTATGAAACTGGTTCAGGTAGAGCCCACTACCAGGCTCAGACCAAGAGTCTCTTTTATAGTCAACTTGGAAATTCTCCCAAAAGGGAAGAAAACAAAAACCACGGTGTAAGTCCTCCCTCGGTATAGAAGTCGTAGTCATGGCTTCAAGGATAACTTCATCTGAAGGAAATTCAAAATCTGAGAAATCACGCAAACGAGGGTCGACAGTCCCAAAGGGTGAAGTAAACTGACCATACTCCATATGACGATGGAGGCTCTGGGTATGACTGGAAGATTCTATCAACGAAGAATCACAATCACAAGGGCTTGAGGATATACAAACAACGAGATCAAAACCAGAGGGAGACTCAAGATCACTTGGACCTAAAGGGGGAAACAAGGGCTCTCATGCCCCCATTGGATAAACCAATGGATCAATTGTCGAGACCAACTCTCGAGAGGGAAAACATGACTTCATAGGTTCCTTCTCAGAAACAATTGAACATCGAGGATAAGACACCACATAATTAACCCGTGGCGAGGTAGAGTCTACCCGAACACTAGGAACATATAAAGGGGTGGTCTGAACTAACGCCGAATTAGGGTGGTGATTATCAGATGCTAGCTGGTTGATAGTGACAATGCTTCCATTGTGAGTGAAATGCATCACCTGGAATAATCTAGACACCACAACGTTCATAGCATATACATAATCACGCCCGAGAAGCATATTGAAATCTAACAGGCCTTGCACCACTATAACATCAACAAGGACAATATTCCCACCTAACGAGATAGGTAACTGAGGAAGAACCCCCAAATATTCACTAGGACATCTGTCAAAATCCAACAGTTCATGCAAAGAAGACACATGCTTGGTAGATCCCAAGACTTTCCAATCTAAGGAGGATAAAATACGTGCAAAGGATCCTTCATCCACGATACATCGATAAATGTTTGTTGAATTAACTTCAACCCTTATTTGAAAGGGTGTAGATGAAGGAAGACGAGTCTCAATAAGGTCATTCCAATCAAAGGAAACCATCCTAGGGCTTGGAGGGAGTGTACTCGGAACCCCTTGTTCTGAAAGTACTCAACTGGAAATGCTAAAATCATAGTCGGTAGACAGATCACTCCCTAAGAGAAGAGTGGGATCAGCCGAAGACTGCAACGACGTGACCACTTTCTCAACCAATGGCTGAATAGGTTGAGAGACTACATGGTCTAAAGGCACCTCACCCCCCAAACGAGGAGTGGTATCAGCCGATGAATGCATCGACATAACCACTTTCTCAACTAATGGCTAAATAGGCTGAGAGACTACATGGTCTAAAGGAACCTCACCTCCCAAAAGAGGAGTGGGATCAGCCGATGACTGCATCGACATGACCACTTTCTCAACCAATGGTTGAATACACTGTGAGGAAACCTCAGAAGACTCGGAATCAAAAGAGCTTGTAGACATGGACCATAATCTTTGTACCTCTGGAATGCCAGGGCATATATGAGTAAGGTGATCTCCCTTGCAAAGATTACAAGAGAACTTAGGTTTACATCCTATCCATCTAGGTTTCTCAACAAAATCGATGCCCCCAGCATGACTGGTCGTGGCTAGTTGCACATCTCCAACATGACTTGTAGAGGTTGGTGATGGGTCGATAACATGACTCACAGAGGCTACATACCAATTTCCATTATTACTATCAGTGACTGGACTTTTTCCACCAGCATGACTGGCAGAGGCTGGTGATTTCTTCTTTCTATTCTTCCTCTTTCTACTTCGTTTAGACTTTCGGTTACTAGTAAATGTACTTTCACTAGAGGTGGGAGAAGGAGGATGAGAAGAATTTTTTAACGAAGGAGCATCAACATGGTTCCCATGACATAAGGTGCTTAGATGAGAAGTGTCAAGAGCATTTGGGACATTTGGAATGGTACCCAACCAAACTGGTAGTCCAACATTCAACCCAAGAATGTACAAAGTGGCCATCAAAGGGACACCAACATTTACGAACAAGGGAAAAGCACAAGAATCCCCTTGTGAAGAGGTTCCTTGGTTGGTATCACTAGGAACTTTAGCCATGAAGATCTTATGTGCAAGTTCTCCCCTTGCGGGATCATTCAAGTCCGTAAAAGTTGCACACACTGACTCTGGTGAACCAGTCTTATAAAAGCAACACCTATACAGAGTCGGCTCCATGTTTCTAAGAGGAAGACCAAAAATTACTCATGACCGACAAAGTGGGCGGTCTACCACCCTAGGTCAGAGACCCAAAGAAATAACTGACTAAATCACTATGGAAAACGAGGGAGCACAGAGCACACACTAAAAAAAAAATCCTAAAGGAAAATCAAGCAAACGACTAACTAGTAGGAAGAATAGTTACACCAGCCAACACTAGAGAAACTTACCGGTGCAAGTGCAACTCGAATACAGAAGCACCCTCCAGGTATACTCTGCAAAGCGTGGCCCGATGTCTACCCTAGGTACTGCAGTATTCCTCCATGGTCACCTATGTAAGTCCCTAAAATAAAAGAAACTAGGTTGCCAGCTCGTGAACAATCACCAGGCGGGTAGAGTCGACAATCGGGTGGACCACAATGAGCAGGGTATCAAGCCCAAAACCTATCAAGGGTATCGAAAGAAAGTGTTCCAGAATATGACTGAGGACCTCGAACGGATTCAAGACCCACGAAGCTCCGTGGAAAATGCGATCAATGGAATCGCAAGACAAGTCCCTGTGTTAGAGGGGGGTCCCAGATAATTTCCACATTACTGAACTTCTACACTCCCTAGCACAGACTCCAATGTTTGATTTAATGACCTTGAAGAGTTTCCTCTCCAACCTAATTCAAGGCCCTAACCTTAAACTAGTTGATGGATCCTACAAACATAAAAGTCTAGTTATTTTTAATTAGCGTTCTTTTTAAGGCTTGATTTACTCAAAAGGTGCGGTAGTGCAACTGATGTTATTAAGACTCTTGCAGAAAAAAGAAATGATAAGAACACTAGTAAAGAATGATTATCTTTCTTATTTTCTTTTGAAATTCTTTTAAAATTAGAAGAAAACACAACACTATGCTAATTTCTTTTTCTTTTTCAAATAACAATGCAAAGAAAATGCCAAGAAAAAAAGAGACCTAAGAAGCAAAGGTTTTTTTTTTTTTTTAATATATTTTCTTCCAATCAAAGCAGAAATAAAAAAAGATTCTAAAAGAGACTGATGAATGCATGATTCATGCCCCCTCCCAGAAGATAGGAAACACAATAAATCTTTCGAAGAAAAAGAAAGCTATTCTGTGGTCAAACCTAGGCTATAGACTGTGATCAGAGAGACTAGGGAAAAGACCGAAAAGACTGGCTTCTGATAGGTAAGAGGATGACTGTCTCTCTCTATCAAAAGATCTCCCCAACACAGAAACGTAACTATCACCACAACAACTAGCATATATACCCATGTTGTCCAAGGGAAAAGCGTGTATGCACATGTTCAAAACTATTGCGGGGCGCATATAGCTCTGTAAATGCTCAAAAAAAGTGAAAAACACAATTCAGCACATGCAGTGAGCACTGGTACTGAAAACTAGAGTCCCTCAGAGACAGAGAAAATAACTTTGGAAAAGAGAATGCAAGGAAACTTTTGATCAAACAACGCTAATCTGAGGCTATTCCTATGCTATATACTACAACACAAAGACTATGACCAAATCTAGGAAACCCCTGAGAAGGATCACTCCTGATCGGGAAAGAGGATGACTACCTCTAAAAAAAAAATTCTGGACTTAAGCACGCAACTGACACTTCAACAGCCCAACGGATATACGCGGGTTGTCTAAAGGTAGGGCACGTGTATACACAGGAAGGGCTTCTACAAGCCGCGTATACCTTTGTAAATTCCCAGGATGAAAATTAAACAGTCAAGAAATCATGCAGGGAGTACTGATATGGAAAACCAGAATCCCTACAAGCTCAGACTCTTGCAAAAACTTAGAAAAAAGGTAATAAACCAGTTCTAAAATACCCAAAAAGTATCCTTAAAAAACCCTAAGGATCCTCAGTATGGTCACCAATTCTGTTATGGGTGGGAAATCCCTCCTACGGACTAGCATTAAGGTTTTTATCATGCATGCAGAAATGACCTAAAGTCTCCTACTTTTTACCAACATCCCAAGCATGACTCCCATTACTCATATGCAAATACAAGGCTAAAGAGATCCAACTACTGTACCTTAGTTTCCGTGTTTGATGTCGATCCCTTTAACGCTTGGTCACTCCTTGACTGCAACTCTCCTCCCAATGTTGACCTACATTCATAAAAGACAAACAAATAAGTCCACATGCATATAACCTATAAAATAATGGGTTAGAGATTATATCAAAATATAATCAAATTTAAATATTGACAATCTCATATGGCGGGACGGGAAAAGTGCTTATTTTATTAATCTCACAAAAGTAATTTTACAATGGTGAGATTGACCACTTCTCCTCGAATCTGGTCCTGGGATCCTCTTCAATTGTTCTCCAACTGCTTCTGTATATGCTTCTCTTCACACAATAGTTGCAAAAGGTTGGGGCAAGGGGAATACTAAATCGGGTATAGTTTCTTCGCTATGATTTTCCTCCTTCCAAATGGGACCCCTACCCCATATTTTATAGGCTAGAAAGGGCTAGGTATTTGGTCGAGTGACTGACTATGGATGGTCAGTCGATTTAGTTAACTTACCCAAAACTGTGCGTTTCGTCTGCAACTTTCCATTTTTCATTCTTTTTAGGTATATGCGGGTTGTAGTGGGTCAACCAACGTACACACGTTTGAAATAGTGGACCAGGGCACATATGCTTTCAAAAATAGTGTTTTTCAAGAGGATTGTTCAATAGTGGCTTGGAAAAGAAGTCAAAAGACATGGCCTGATGCCAGGTAAGTATGTCTAGTGCAATTTAGGGTTATAACAACAATGGAGTTATCATCTTCTAAGATTATAAAGAATGTCTTTAACCAACCTTGCACAACATCCTATGTGGGGCACAAAGGTGCACTTTGAGACCCACTTTGTGGTCTTCCATTGGGATTATGCAACACCTACGAAGTGTCGACGCCCATCTCTCTTATGCAAATAGTGTCTTGCATCACCTCAATCTCATCCTTTAGGTATTCCTTCTCTCATACTGCATCAAATGTGGGAGCATCTAGTGGGATTTTCCTAATTTGTTTGGGGACCATAACACCATCATTGTACCTATTTTATTACTTCCCTTAGTCAAGTCATAATATTCATACTTGAATAGGCACATTCAACCCTAATTGTTCCAAGAATCTGCATCTCTGTATTCACCATATTATCCCCCTGTGGACTATTGGGTATGTGTTATATTCTTTGCATGATGAAACCTAGTGTTTGCGTTGTGTTGGGTGCACAGAGGTGGGGGGGGGGGGGTGTCACAAGGGGGAAGGAGCCCCTTTGCGTGAGATTTTGAGGGCAGTTCCCCCCCAAATTTGTTTTTGGTAGTTTTTGCGTTCATTTTTAGTGGTTTTTCAACACATGGTTTTCACTTATGGTTTTCTAATTAGGGTTGTTGACTAATATGGATCAATGGATTAGGATTTTGGATGCCACGAGATCCTATATTTATTGTATTGTATACAATGAAGATATTGTTATCGCATAGAATTGCAAGGGTCAAAAAATCTTTTAGTTTTTTATTTTGAGTCATAGGTGTTCATTAAGTTTTAAGTTTTATGTCCCTTTTCCATAGTCATTTTTCAATTTTTGGTATAAATAAATTAAGGTTAGTTTTGGATTCATTCTAAAGAGTCATTGGGTCATGCCTTGCTATCATAATAGTTGGATAAAACTTTCATGAGTCACATATTTCCATTACTCCATCATCACCCTGACATGTCACTTCCTCCATGATGTACGTTGACCCCTCCTTTTGTCACCTTTACCCATTAAGATGTCAAATCAAATCTGATATGTATGCTGCCAACTCACTAGGAGAGTTCGCAGTGCATTCAAAGATACACCATGCATTCATAGCCATCATTGCATTTATGGGTCATGTAAACTGAATATCTCCTTGTTTTCAGAGATGATTTTTTAAACCATATCCATGGATTATGTCATAAATGCTTTTAATTGTTTTCTCCAAATGGACAAATAATTTTTCATCTTGGCACTGTGAATTGGTTCTATAGAAAGGTGCTATGAACTCGGCGCTGTGAACTGGTTGAAGAAGACGAGTTGGGGGTTGGGCTACTTGCAGAAACCATTGTGAAACCTCAAAGATACCAGCTTTCAACTCAAGGCCACGAGGTACTTCATGATAATTTTCACCTTACTTGAAGGTCAGGAAAGGGCTTGTTAGTTTTTTTTTCCTTTTGGGCAATGCGAACTGGTGATAGGCACTACAAGTTGTCTTATTTACTTGTTGACAAGTTCTCAAACCCATTTTGATGTACTCTGAAACTTTCTCATTGAACCTTAAGTATCCCTGGGTTTAGGCCACCTTTCCCACCAATCCATTTTGCTTGCTTTTCTTATATTTACCAAGTGTTGCAAAACCCCTTCCCTGGCACTGCAAACTCTGTGCAGCAAACCCAACATTGCAAACCCTTTGTTCCAACACATTCTACAAAATCTTGTCTTCAACAAGTTAACCAACTGAATTACACTCCTATCTGATCTGCAATGTAAACTTGTTCAATTGTGAAATCAACCTGAGTTTTGCAAAGAATAGTGATGCGGTGAACAAGACCTGTCTTGCAACGATCTGTTCTGATATCCCTCATGATATTTTTAGTAGTCTTCCCTTCATCTTCCTGACTAAAATATACCTTGTCTTATTCTTGGAGGTCAAATGAGTTGAGAAACACAGAGATTTTATACAGAACTAGGCTATTGGGAAAGTTTATCCATTAAAACCCTAATCCTCTGTTTTCCTTGTTTTACCTCTAGCATAATTAAATCTTGTGGTAAGGTTTTTATGCAATCAACATTAATGGATACTCCATAGAAAAGGAAGGCTCACAAAGGAGGGGGAATTGTGATAACAGATCCCTACAATATGCAACTTTTTTATTTTGAACCCTTGATCAGGGAATTTTTCCAAAGAGTAGGCTGCATTAATTTTTGTCAGAAAATGCAGAGAGGGAACCCAGAGGTGGCTAGAGATTTTTCCCTTAATTTTGATGGGACCAAAACTAAGGTTGGGACATTGGAGTTTGAGGTATCTGAATTATCCATCTCAGCAACAACTAAGATACCTAACACTGGTGAGAGATGGTTCAAGTCCATGACCATGAATGTTGCTTTCTCCAAGGAATTCGTCAAACCAGAATACCAAGGGGACAATTTGTCAAAGGGAGTGCCTAGGAACCATATGTTGGAGGGTTTTGATAAAATGTTGAAGGTGATTCAAAGATATTTCACTTGTGAATGGAGATTTAATATGGTATATCAATACCATATAAGGCTACTGCTACACTTCATAGGAAAGGATGCCATGAATCTGCCTTTCTAACTGTTTAGAAGTATTGGAAAAATGTCTGACAAGGTTCAAGATAAATCAAAGGCAATTGATGCCAGTGTTTTCCATTTAGGCCTTATAAAGGCACTGGTAATGGAGGAATTGCAAAATAAAAACATGGATTGGGAAGCATTCATTACCTCTTCACACTTCCAGGTAAATGTTTCTTCCACTCCACAGTATAAAATACAAATCCCTCTTCATATTGACAAGACTGTAAATTAAGAAGTGAACAAGAAAAGAAAGAGAACTAATAATGCTAGAGATGATAAAGCAACAAAGGATCATGAAGGAGGAGGGCCTTCATAGTCTTCATGGAGAGAAGCTTCACTTATGCCAAATCTCAGTCCAGTAGAGGTTCCTTCAACTAAAGCTACATGTTTGAGAGGAAGGAAGCTAGTGTTTCCTTCACCCAGTGCAGCTGACAAGGTCAAATCTAGGAGGCCTCTTACCAGAGCAACAACCAAAAAAGAGATCCCTGTGAAAAATGATACAGTAGGAGTTTCAGCCCAAAGGAAACGTAAATCCATAGTTGTTGAGAATCATGTTGAAATCATTGACATCACCACTCCTCAAAAGGATAAAAATCATACTGTTAAGAGGCTCAAAATATTTCTTAAAGAGGCAAGGGTTGAGGTTGATGAAATGAATAAGGGGGAGTTAGTTGCAAATAAGAATCTTAAGGGACTCATGGACTTATATTGGGAAAATGTTAACAATGCCAGATTTATAGCTAAAAGGTTTCAACCCCTCCATAGGCAGATCAAAAACTTATACAGATAGAAAAAAGCTTACCAGGGATAGATCAGAAAGATGAAGATGGAGATGCAACCTTTCAAAGAGGAGATGGCCAAGAAGAATCTATATATGTTAGCAAAAGTTGAAACTAGGAGGATATCAAGAGTCAGAAAATGAAGAAGCTGAAATTTCTTAAATAATATCAGTTTTGACATTTCTTGTTTATGCACCTTTGAAATTTTTGAGGATGGTTATGCCTTATAAATCATTTTTAAGTTTGGGATAATATCTTCAAGTCATATACCATATTATAAGTTTATTATCACACCTAAAGCATTGGAGATATTTTTTTGGGACGTTTTTGCATTTTATTAAATTAAATGAGATACTACAGGAAAGTTCATAGTGCCTGGTGCTGCGAACTAACTGATACAAGCTAGTGTTGCGAACTCTGCTCCAAACTCTTGTTCTACAAATTTTGAAGGAATAAGTAGCTGGCAGATGGTCATATGAATGCATGACACTTGCCCGAGGATCAGTTGTAAGTTGGGAGGCCACCTTCCAAAGGAATAATGCGCTCAAAGGGACACTTCATCAGCAATAAAGAAATGTTAAGGACGTTGCCAACATTAGCCTAGTTTTTATCATTTTGGTTATTTTCTGTTATCCACCTATTTCCACTCCTCTTTAAGAGCACAAGGATCCTAGGATAAGGTGGTTATTTGGATTGTAAAGTTTTCATTGACAATCTAGAGTATAAGATATGCATAGTAAGACTGAAAAAGGTTCGAATGGTTTGAGATGAAACTCATATTTTGATATTGTGAATGCAACAGAGACATCTATGATTTTATGTACCAGACCTGTGACTTTTTAGCTAATAGAAATCAGTCTTTTTCTCTTATCATCTTGTTTCTATCTTACTCTGATTTGTATTATGTTGAAGGTTTCAATTGATCTATTGTATATATATTGAAATGAAGGATTTGTTGTGATTTTGTTTATGATTTTATCAGATTTTCCCTTTTGATTAAAGAAGTTCTTGTTTCAGAAGGTTTTCTTCATAGATCTGCTAGTATTACTTGATGTAAATGGTAGATATATTTCACCTTTATCAGTGAAGTCTTCCCCCTATTCATATTATTCTTTAAATCCTGATCTAAGTTACTCAAAACATCATTTGTTGGTGCATTTTATCTAGAACTTATTGTGATTGACACTATTTTATTGAGTTTTTATCCATTTGCCACTTATCATAAAAACTTATCTTTAAACCTATTGATGGGTGATGAGCTTACACTTTAGCAATCAAAGTGTGACTTTCAATGTTAACATATATGATGAATAAAAGATTAGAGGTGTGTCTCTAAACATGTTGTTGGTTTTCCTGGTTTGAGTTTCCAGGGTAAAATCTATGTGTAATGTGTGTGCGTGTGTGCCATTGTTTCTTTTATGTTTTTATTAAGAATCTATTTGTAGCAATTATTTGTACAAGGTTAAAATCTACATTTGGTATCATAGTCATTATTGCCTTAAGGGGGACACTTTTTTGGCTAAGGGTTTGGATCGAGTCTATGATAAACCTTGTTACAGTGGGACCTCGACAGTATCGATTCTTAAGGTGAAAATAAATGGTGAACAATTCAAAATAGAGATTGAGAAATTTAATGGGAAAAGTTTTGAGTTGTGGAAGCTCAAGATGGAATATATGTTGATGGACAAAGATTAGTGGATAGTTGTAGATCTAGGTACTTGTAACACTATATTTCCCCCAGTTTTTAATTATAACTATATTGGCCAAGGAACTATAGAAAACTCAAAGGTGTGAATGTTTAATTTAATGGACCTTTGTATAAAAGGTTGATGAATGTAAATTATGTTATTTTAATAGAAAATAGATACTGTTGCATGAATGTTGGAAATGGGATGTGCTAAGAAGAGACCACGAATGCTATGAAAAGGTGGTGGAGGGGACCAAGAATGGTTGTGTTAACCTCCATCGAACCAGTACTTTGTTGGATTTAATTTCTCAGGATCAAAACCACCCTCTAACCCAGGAATGAATTACATTTTGGCTAGTAGGTGGGAAGACCTCCTCAAGAGTTAATGAGGGGATGGGGAAGATGGGCCATCTGTAAGGCTTCCAGACCTGACCACATATTGGGAATTTGAGACACACATAATCTTGCTGAGGAAGGCAAGAAAGAAAGTGTGGTAGGCAGGGGGAGACCTGTAAAGAGTGCAGAGACGAGAGCTGAAGCTCTCAGTTCTGAGGAAGGACTGAAAGAGGAAAGTGAGTTATGATCACAGAAAAATAGAGACTGAGTCAGGAGAAGGAGAGTAACCTTCATCCCTAACTTCCGTTGAGCTGGAAGAAAGAGATTGAATATCAAAGCATCGTGGTCTAATCTCGGGGGTGGCCAGTGGTAAATCCATTAGGAGTTACTGACCCTATGGTTGGGTGGAAACGAGCACCCCTTTCAATAGGTGCATCATGCCTTATGGTTCTGATAAGTGTTATCATTCCTTATGCTTTGAATTGGATATGATGAATGGATGCATGTATTTATGTGTTTATAAATGGTTTCTGCATTAAAATGGTTAAGTTATGAGTATGTGTTTGTTCCCTTGAGAGCTTAGGATTCTGCATGATTGTCCATATGCATCGGTTTAATTCCTTGAAGGCATTTCCCCAGGGAATTTTAGCACAGTTCCAGATTCAAAGAGAACCGCTTGGCTCTGCTACCGTTTAGGTAACTTCATGAATTTACCTTGCCCTGTTTCAGAGCTTAAATTTTTTTGAATTAGAGAGGTGTTCCCTTCATACCAGTAGTCTAAGAGACTTTGAATTCGCACCTAAGTCCTTCACCAAAAACCCAACTAAGAGTAGGGTTAATAGTCCAAGAGCGATATGAAGGTCCTGTTGGAAATACTAAAACAACTGAGAGGGGGGGGGGTGAATCAGTTGTTTATGAGCTTAAACAATTTTATACGTGTCTCAAATTCAAGTGATCATCAACAATATATAGTATGTGGACAGTAAAAGTAAAGACCATCAGTCACACATAAAGTACACACAGAGTCATATTTTCACGAGGAAACCCATAAAGGGAGAAAACCTCTTCTTCTTCGAAATGATAGGCAGTCTTTTTCAGCTCTGTACATCATTTACAATTGAGCACCAACTCAATGTGAGGCGGCTACCTCTGTTTTACAAGCTGCAACTTGTTTGAGAGCACCAACTCTCTGGTTTCTCTAGCACCCACTAGAAGG
>ML792279.1:12136-28653 GCA_009831015.1 Picea engelmannii | reverse complement strand
TATGTTTGAAGTTTGGCCTCTTTTACTTTCTCATTTCCTTCATAACTGTTAATAAGTTTATCCCACATTGCTTTGGCAGTATCAAGATGCATCACCTTTACAAACTCAGCTTCATCAAGTCCATTCAAGATAGCATTCATCCCGTTAGCGTTAAAACTAAACTCTAACTTATCATCCTTGTTGGCTAGCACAACAGGCTTTGTATATCCAATCTCTACTACATCCCAAACATCAGCACCCAAGGCCATTAAGTATGTTCTCATTCTAATCTTCTAGAAGGAAAAATCTGTTCCATCAAATAGAGGGGGCTTAGAGGCTGAAGTCCCTTCATGACTTGTCATGTTTAAGCTTACAGATATACCTTTAAATAAATGGAACCCGCTCTGATACCAAGTGTTGGAAATACTAAAACAACTGAGAGGGGGGGGGGCTGAATCAGTTGTTTATGAGCTTAAACAATTTTATACCTTTTAAATATTATTAATCTTCCTTCAAGTGATCATCAACAATATACATCATATGGACAGTAAAAGTAAAGACCATCAGTCACACATAAAGTACACACAGAGTCAGATTTTCACGAGGAAACCCATAAAGGGAGAAAACCTCTTCTTCTTCGAAATGATAGGCAATATTTTTCATTTCTGTACATCATTTAAAATTGAGCACCAACTCAATGTGAGGCTGCTACCTCTATTTTACAAGCTGCAACTTGTTTGAGAGCACCAACTCTCTGGTTTCTCTAGCACCCACTAGAAGGAAGCACCAACTCCTTGAATATTCTAGCACCAACTGGATGGAAGCACCAACTTCCTGAATGTTCCAGCACTAACTGGATGGAAGCACCAACTTTCAGTTACACAGGCTCCAACCTGCATAACAGAGAACACTAGTTCTCCCTTGCACCTCCCTGCCACCCTGGTTTCTCTGGATGCAACCAGATGGAAGCTACAACTTCCTGTGTTCAAGATCCCACTTGAACCTCTGAGGACAACAGTCCTCCCGAGCACCTACCAACCTCCCTAGAATATAAATGGCTAAATAAACATTCAACTTTACAGATAAATCAGGTCTTACCAATCTTTCTTTGTTCTGTAAATTTGGTCTTCTGCACATTGTTCTGCAACTCTACTCTTCCTCTGTCTGTTCAGCAGGTATGCTCTGCATCAACTCATGCTCTCATTCTTCTCTTCTTCAACTCTCTGTCATTATGCTCTGCATTTCATCTCACCCCTCACATATGCTCAATCTCCTCCTGCGCATCCTCTTTGTCTCTATTCTTACAGTTTCATTCTTTTTCACATACAGAACAACCAGCCTGACACAGTCTATTTCATCTTCTTTTATGCACACGAACACGACGATTCAACTTCCAAACTCCTTAGGAAAAATGTCAACAACTGTATAAGAAACTGAAACACCAAATGAAACGCTAAATGATTTGCAATCATGAGTCCATTTTGCTATGATCTTCATCGACCTTGATCGATGGTCCATGATCTCGATGAATCAACGGTCCAGATCTGTTCGAGATCTCGCATCTCGCTATTCCTTAGTTGGAGGTTCTCGTCACTCCAAGTCACGATAGGCGAAGCTCCGAGATGGAGCTGGATCAATGGTCCAGAATCTTGGTGTATTGATGGTCCAGATCTCTTCGTGAATTCGCATCTCGCAGTTCCTATGATGAAGGGTCTCATCACTCCAAGTCACGATAGCCGAGACTCTGAGATGGAGTTACATCAACGGCCCAGATCCAAGCTTGATTTAATGGCTGTGATTGAATCGCCATATCGCATATCGCGATTTCGCATTTCTTGTTGTAGTGTTTTTGTCACTCCATGTTGCGATTCCCGAAACTCCGATAAGGAGTTACATCAACGGTCCAAATCTGATCTTGATCTGACGGTCGCAATTACGTCGCGATTTCGCATATCGTGATATCAATATTTTTGATGTTAATAATATTTGACATGTCCAACTTGTGATCCTCGAAACTCCGATATGGTGTCCATATGCTGACATCACACGTGAATTGACACATGTCACTCTGATTCATGACTTACATGTGCCTGAAATGTTGAATCAGTCTGACACTTGTCATTACTTGATTGTGCCATGTGTCCCTAGCTGACGTGGTCTGCTGTCATGAGTTGGGTCGACGGTCTAGATCACATCTTGATCTGATGGTTCAGGTTCAGTCAGGATTTCACACATCGCGATTTCAGGGTTCCTGATGTCAATAAACTTTGACATGTCCAACTTGTGATCCCTGAAACTCCGACAAGAACTGGGATCAACGGTCCAGATCAAAGCTTGATCTGATGGCTCAGATTTCATTGTGATTTTTCATATTGCGATTATGCCCTCTTCTCCTTGCACTTTAAAGACCGTGCAGGTTCTCCTCTATCCAACGGTGGTCAGACCCTGCTCTCAGATCTAACGGTTGAGATCTGTCTCCCTCTTCAACGATCAGAGATTCTTCTCAAACTTTCACTCATTCGTTGCCTTCGGTCATTCGCTGCCTTTGATCATTCACTGCTTTCGATCATTCACCTCTCTGAACTTATCTTCTGTTTGCCTGTCGATTACAAACTTGTTGTTCTCATGTCATATTCACTGTTTCCATCAATGAAAAGCATTCACTGTCTGTTAAATATTTGCCAACAGGTCCATGTGACCTGGATCTAGGAACCCTTCACTAAAGGAGTTATCTCATGAAGGTTTCAGAACCTCGGGAGCTCAAAAGCTCAGAGATGTCAAATTTCACGATAGTCAAGTTACTCAAACTACTGGAGTAACAAGAACCGTAGATGACTTAAGAATCTAGCAACGAAGATGGATGTGAGTCATTTAACGGGAGGAGAAGCCACCCTGGCTATCAGATTGACTCAAATACCAATGGAGTTAAAGAATTAAACACCAGTCACTCAATTAAATCTATGGTTGGGAGTCATTGCGGAGCACGAAGGTGAAATTAGCGGACATGCTAGTTCATGGCCCGCAATTCACCAACATCGTTGATCTCATCGGACTAGAAGATCAATGACTCTAGTTAAAATGAGTTGGGTGAGTACTTTTTAGATTGCACAGGTTGGGCCCTCTGATAAGGAGTGTGCATGTTGGGGCCCCATAATCACTGTGAACCATCGATCAGTGAACACATTGTTATTGGCCGGATCATGACCGTCAGACCTAGAAAATTTGCTAGGTGGATGGTCGTGAGTCCCCTTAGAAATCCGTAGAGTAACAAAGAACCAAAGTGATTTGTAGTCATCGATCCATGGAAGACAAGTGCCTATAGATCGTCAACTTCAGGTCAAATCAATCCGGTAAAAAAGGGGATATGTTGAACAAGAACTCCCAAAGGATGGAGAGCTGAAATTCATCTGATCCATCCGTCAGCTGTGGATAGGTGTCAGTAGATATTCCATTTCAGGAGATAGCTACTTCGGGGGTGAAAGGAATTGGAGTATTCGAAACTCCTGAAGCTCGAATAGCCGAAGTGATTTGTAGTCGTCGATTCATGGGGGACATGCATCGATAAGTTGTTAACCTCGGGTGAAATCATTTCGAAAGGAAGCGAGTGTGGAGAGGTATAAATTCTCGGATGTTGAAGACCTAAAGTAAGTCGGGACCATTGATCTAGAAGGACGTGTGGTGCACGATCCTTGACTCCTGAATAAAATGCTCCGGGAGAAAAAAAAAAGTTCCAGAAAAGTCTGAAGCTCCCGAATGCTGAAGTCCCAAAGTGAAACAGGATCGTCAAACTCCCCAAGGGCATGCAACATCATATGGTGCACTTCGGAGGATTAGTACTCCGAAGGTTTTTGTGAGGAGGTGTTTCAAATGTTTCCAAAGCCCGGAGACCCGAATTCATTGAGGGTGATTAGGTACCATTGATCCCTTCACGCCAGTTTGGAGCTTCGCTCCTTCAGAGTTCAGAGGAAGTAGTGTGTGATGAATAAAAAAATCTTGAAGCCTGAAGTTTCAAAGCACCGGAATAGGTGTCTGTGGCCTTGGCATTCAGTCATAACCCAGGGTCATGTGTGATTTTCCTTTAAGGAGGGGCTAGGCCCCAATTTTCAAATTAGAGACCATGGATAGAGAATTTGATTATTAAAGGATAACAAAAATTTTACGCCCCATCATGGGTGTGTTACAAATTGGTATCAGAGCATGGTTACAACACTTGGCCTACTTTGGCTCATGAACAAGTCGCTTAAAAACCATATTTAGAATACTTTTAAGAGTGGCACCCTATCTTACCTCTTTCTTAAAGAGTCTAGTTAAAATTTTATTGAGGAAAAGAATGAAACTTTCTACTGTGTGTGTGCATTTAAGAAATTTGAACTGTGTATTGTTCATAAACTAATAGAATGTTAGCTAATGATAAGTGTTTTTTCAACACTAGAGAAGTCAGTAAATCATGGGAAAACTTCAATTCTAAAGGATGGTGATGTGTGATGAAGTGGGGGATGGCTCCCACATTAGAGACGAAGTATCTGATGAAAGGAGGGCAGTGGAAACCCCTCCGGATCTGGATGAAATTGTAAGGAGACTCAGGGCCGAATTACAGAGTTGAAAGGCCGACAACGAGATATTTAATAAAGGAGCAAGAAAAACAAACAAAAATCAATGCAGTCTTGTTGAAGAGCTTATCCGACATATAGAGGCAGCTGCAACATGAACCTGCAACCAGCCATGTGGACCGATGGCATGTGACGAGAATTCAAAGTCCACCTGAGATCTAAAAACATGGCCCCATAAGTGACAACACTAGGAGAAATACCTCAAAGAAGGCCCAACCTGGAGGTAGGGGACACTCATCGAGAGAGTCCTCTTGAAAGGAAGTTGGAAACTCCGAGGGATCTTCTGGTAGAAAAACTATCTAACATTCTCAAGGGAAAGGAAAGAAGCGAAATCATTCCAAAAGTCATATCCTGAAGAGTTCAATAAGGACAAACCACCCTCTTTCAATGGAGAGATTAAGAAAGGGGAAGAGGCTGAAGATTGGCTTCTTGGTTTAAAGAAGTACTTCATAGTCCATGAATACTCTGAAAACTTGAAGGCTCGAATAGCCATCTTCAACCTGAAAGGAAAGGCCTCCATTTGGTGGGAAGACCTTAGGAATGTGAAAGGAGTCCATGAGAAGGACTTGTCATGGAAGCAATTCAAGAAATACTTAAGGAAGCAGTGTCTATCAGAGAAATATATGGATGGGAAGACTAAGGAGTTCTATGAACTCAGGATGGGGTAGCTCACCATAGATGAATATGTCAATAAATTCCTTGTGCTACTGAGGTATGTACCCTACATAAAGGATGAAAAGGTAAAAATGAAATGATTTATTAGTGGGTTACCTCAGACCTACTGGGACATGATTGAGTTTGATGAACCAAATACCTTAGAAGAGACCATTTGGAAGGCAAGGTATTTTTATGAACAGTTCGGGAATAAGACAGGACCTCACGAGGATTTGAGGAAGAGTAGTTCAGGATTCAAGAAGAAGGGTTTAAATCCTCAAGATTTAAGAACTATGGGAAGGGTTCTAGGATGAACCATCCTACTAGAAGTGTGTATCAGAAAAATTCCCCCTCTCAGAGTGGAAATAAACCTTTTGAGGAAGTCCCAAGAAAGACTGATAACCCAAAGAAAGAACCATTAAAATGTTGGGGTTGTGGAGAAGATCATCGGATGAGGGATTTTCCACATGGGCAACAGAATAGTAGGAGAGTCTACAATATCCAAGAAGCTACAACCTTCAATGATGTGGCTAGGAGCATGCCATGAATTTATGTAGCCTTGTACAATAATCAAGACGACCACCAAGCTTTAGTGGTGGAGATGGAAGGTATGATCGCCAACCATCTAGTTTCTATTTTAATTGACCCTAGTTCTAATTTGAGTTATGTGGCCCCTCAAACTATTGATAAGTGTAAACTGCAACCAATCAAACATGTTAAGTTGTGGTTGGTACAACTATCCACTGGGACCAAAACAAAAGTAGCAGAGGCCATCCCAACTTGCCAATTCATCATGGATGGATTTCCCACCCGAGCGACCCTTAACATACTTCCCCTGGGATCTTATGACTTATTGATTGGTATGGACTGGTTGGCTTCTTATAAAACTAAGTTGGACTGTTACCATAAAACTTTAGAGTGTGTAAATGAAGAAGGGAGGAAGATAAACCTCCAAGGGATTCAGAAGTCTGTCTCAATAAGACAAATATCATCCCTTCAAATGAAAAAGTATTGCTAAAAGGGGTGTCCTTTATATGCAATACATGTGTTCGAATCTATTGAGGATGACAAACCAAACCTAGAGGACTATTGGGTATGTGTTATATTCTTTGCATGTGTGTGTGTGGGTGCGTCAGATAAGACAATTGCATCTGACGATCCCTCGTAGTAGTGCTATGTTTGTGTCATGCGCGTCGGGCGCTTTCCTAGGGGGGTCCTAGGGGGGCCAGGTATGTCACCCCCTGGTTATGCGCAGCGTTCAGGGCAGCGCCCCGAAATAATTTTTTTGGGTGGGTTTTGCTAATTTTAGCGGTTTACTAAAAATAATCTTGGTTTTAGGGATTAGTGTTTTGGTATCTAAGGAATACCTAAAAACATTGTATATATTGTATAGTGAATGGCGAAATTTGATATAATGAATATAAGAAAGGTTTTCTCGGTTGAGGGTTTCCGGTATAAATCTTTGTGTACTATGTGAATGAGCCATTCATTAAATTTAGTTTTTCTTAAGAATCTATATGCATTTCTTTACTTCATAGGTTTAAAACTTACATGTGGTATCAGAGCTCATTTTTGGCTTCCGAGGGACGCCTTTGCTGTTGAGGGTTTGGCTCAGTCTTGATAGATCAAGTTTATCTTAGATCTGTGATAAACCTCGATTTAGTGGGAGCGTTTGCAGTGGTAATTTCAGTGCAGAAAGAGGAATGACAAGTTCTTCTAGAATCAAGATAGAGAAGTTCAACAATAAAAAATTTGAGCTATGGAAGATGAATATGGAGGACCTTCTTATAAACAAAGAACAATGGATCGTTGTGGACCTTGGCACACAGCCAACTGGTACGCAACCTACTGGCACATAAATGACTGGTACACAACCTACTAGTGCACAAACTACTAGTACACCACCTACTGGTATGTTGAGGGAAGATTGGGAGAAGTTGGACAGGAGAGCAAGGAGTACTATTAGACTCTGCCTGGAAGATTCAATGTTGTTGAATGTCTCAGGAGAATCTACAGCCAAGGAACTATGGGATAAGTTGGGGAATTTGTATCAATCAAAGTCCCTGGTAAACAATTTGTTTCTTCAAAAGAAGCTGTATCATCTTAGGATGGAAGATGGAGATTTTGTGACAGAACATCTAAATGCCTTTAATACTCTGGTAAGTCAACTTGGCTCTGTTAATATTATGATTGCAGAGAAAGATAAGTGTATTACTTTTTTATGTTCTTTCCCATACTCTTGGGATAATCTAGTTGTAGCAATAGGTAGTACCACTCAATCTACATTGCAGTATGAGGATGTAGTTGCATCCTTGTTATCTGAAGAGATGAGGAGAAAATGCATGGATGGTAACAGCATAGATGCTTTATTTATAAGAGGGCGTGCCCAAGGCAGGAACTCTGGTAATCCTTCGAGGTGGAGATCTAAGTCTCCAGGAAAATCTTTGAGGAAATGTTGGAAGTGTGGTAAAACATGACATTATAAGAAAGATTGCAAGTCTAAGAAGGTTGAAAAACCAAAGGGATCTTATAGTACCTATTTCACAGAGGTGGAAACCTCCACTGAAGAAGGAGGTGATGTTTACCTGGCATCTACAAGTACACATGCAGACCGTGATGTAAGTTTGATCGACTCAGGTGCGTCATACCATATGACTCCTCACAGGGGGTGGTTCTCTAAATATGAAAAATATGATGGTGGTGATGCATTCCTAGGAGATGACTCGATAACAAAAATATTGGTACATGGAAGAGTTAAGTTGTTGCTAAAAGACGGAAGGATTAGAACTCTTCTTGGGGTTCTGCACATTCCAAAACTATCGAGGAGCTTAATATCTGTAAGCAAGATGGAAGATGCAGGAGTGGATACTATATTTGGAAAGGGCACTTGCAAGATGGTACAAGGAGAAATGGTGTTGATGAGGGGAGTTCAGTGTGGAACTATGTACAAGTTGTTGGAAATCACTTATACTAATGGGTGTAACAGTTTTGTTGTCCCTAAGCAGAGAAATGAAGGAGACAAGACCAATATTGTCCCAGAAAAGAAGACCATGCTATGTGTTGGCCCTTGGTTATGGAACAAAGGAAAGATGGAGGAAGAAAAGGTAAAACACCAACTGCGTGGGAGACATGGTGACTGTCCCTAGGTCGAAGTAAGAAAAAGAACAGAAAAGATGGAGCGAAGCACAACAAAAGAAAGTCGTTGAAAGAGGAGATCAGGGATGACAGATTAGCAAGAGAAAAGAATCATAGACAACTCAACAAGAAGAGAAAGCCACCATTGGATGCTTTGGAGCACCACGCAAGAAGGGAGGAAAGACAGGTTGGCAAATCCCTAAAAACATGGGTCAAGTTGACCTAAGGTTTTAGACACCTAGGGTTTTGGGTAATTAGGGTTTTGACACCTAGGTTTCGACCTAAGGTTGTCGGTGAGGGACTATAATGTATAAATAGAGGTCGAGAGGACCTACGTCAGGTCAGTACTAGAGTTGGGTATTGATATTGATTGTGGTTGGTTGAGAGATTATCATATTAGGAGAGAGAGGAGTGCTAAGAGGGAGAGCCTTCTAGTATTGAAAGATCTTCAGCTGGGTGTGAAGATCAAGTCCTGCAGTTGGGTGCGCAGGAAGGTGGGAGAAAGAGAGAAGAAAAGAGAGAACATCTGTTGACTGAGAGCATAGATCAGAACTGTAAGATTTACCTTAATATATTATAAGCATAGTTCTATGGACGTAGCCCTACAGAGAGGGTGAGCCATGTATATTATGTGTTGTATGTGTGATTGATACCTGCATCTTTGCCTGCATTATTGAGTTAGATCATATGTATAGCTGCGCAGAATAGATCTAACTGATAAAAGATAAATGAATGTTGCATTATTGTTGTATTAGTTCCACTTGATATTTCCCTGGTTGTAGACACCTATGTCCTGCAACCCCCCTCTGAGCTGCTTCGAGTGAGACTGCATCTTCTTCACAGGTGTTCCCAAAAGGGCCAGTAGCTAGGGCTTGTTGGTGCGCTCTTGTAGTGAACCCCGGGTCTACCCCTGTGCCAACAAATGGTTCCATTGCAGGGACAAGAATCTGTTTAAGGGAATGTCAAGGTGGTTCCCATCAAAGACTGAGATTCAAAAGTGGATAGAGGATCAAGAGAGGGACTTCGCTGAAGCCCAGAACAAGAACCCTAAACTAAATATTGAAGATTGGCTACAAAGATACATCTTCACCAATATTCACGAGATCTTCTTTGGGGGAGTCCACCAGGAGTTGTTTGAATGGTTGGCTAGGTTAGCCGATACCTAGTTTGAGATTAGATATAGACCTCCTATGGTTTGCATGTTGGTACTGATCTAGAAGGTCAAGAGAGTTGACAACGTTGTATCCAGAGCATTAGATCATTGGTTTGATAGTACCATTGGAGGGTATATCACTGAGTTTGTTGTTGATAGAACGGAATCGTATAGCCAAGCCGAGAGATACTTTTTCAAAGGAACTAGAGGAAAAATTTTGCACTTTCTGAAGCTGACGATCAAGATTCTCTTCCATGAAAACCACATCTTGAAGATACAATAGATTGGTCAGACCCGAAAAGGTTGATGTTCAATATATCGGACAGCGACAGTGACACAGAAGCAGGACATACGTTCAGTGGGAAATTATTCTGAGGGGTTCACCTTGAGAACCCGTTTAAACAAAACTACGTAGAAGAGGGTTTCTACAGTGGAGAAGAGGTAGATCTAACCAACGAAGAACATTCAAAGCCCTCTAGAATAGAAGAAGGGGAAGCTAAATAACTTCGCCAAAGCAAGCCAGAGACCTCAGGGACTGCATGGATCACTGAAGTAAGTAACATTAATCTCCCTATTGTCTCAACAGTACTTAGCGGTCAGAATAGTCAGAACCACCAGAGTCCTCAGAGCGTTGTTACTGGTAGCTTAGCATCTACTCAAACAAAAAGCCTAGTCATCTCTATGGTAGATGAAATGAGGCTCCCTATCTTTAGAGGAGACATATCTGAAGATCTAGATCAACATTAGTTTCTGTGTGAATCTGTATGGAATATTAAAAGTATCACCGACGAAGCCATCAAGAGGACCCAGTTCAACACTACACTAAGGGACCGCACACTGAACTGGTACATGAAGCTTCTCCAAGGACTGGCGTATCCTAAGCCACTAAACGAGATCAAGAATGCATTGATTGTAGAGTTTAAGAAACCTAAGTTGGAGTCACAATGTATTACAGAGCTAAAGGAGATCAATCAAAAGGTAGCAGAATCTGTTTAGGAGTTCGACCAGAGATTCAAGACCCTGACAGGTCAATTAACTTTTCAAAACCCCGATGAAAAGAATAAAGAATGGTTCATCACTGTGTTTTTACCACACATTAGAGTTCATATGATGCAATAGAAGATTGCATCACAGGCATAAGCTTTGGAAATCACCATGAAGCTTGAATCAACACCTATGGGAGAATCGAGCTTAGGCATGAGCCAGATCTTGAGTCAGCTAACCAGTTTGTCCTTACAGGTTGAGGATATGAAGAAAGATAAGGGAAAAGACAAAAGGGAAGATTTATGGTGTGTGAGATGCAGATCAGAAGTTCATGATAAGGAAGACTATCCCTTATTCCATGAGTGTTTGGCCTCAGGAGTGTCAAGCCCCTTGAAGAAAGTTAACCTGCCTTGGTGCGATGTGTGCAGAAATAGGCATCGTCTAGGTGAGTTATATTATATGCAGAAGTATGTTCAGACACCCACTAAATTGTATTGTACATTTTGTAAATCAGGAGGGCACGATGACCGAGATTGTAGAGCTTACGATCTCATGCATGAGAGTTCGAGAGACATATACAAGATTCAGGGCGAAGTATAGCAAGAAGGAAATACTCTGCAGTACAACTCTCCAGGGAGAAGAAAATTCACTCCGCACGAGGGATACAGAGGACAAGGACAAGGAGGAGGTATGGCTCGAGGCTGAGGATAAATAATCTGTTATAACTACGCACAACCAGGACACTTATCAAGGGATTGTCAAAACCCTTGCACAACCTGCAGTTATTGTAACTCTTTTGAGCACGTCATAGAAGAATGCCCTGTGCTATTGACTAATCTTTAGGAAAGACGAGGACCCTAGCAGAACCCACAAGTACAACTGATATATGTTGAACGTCACAGAGTCAAACCTAGAGTCATTGTCATTACCCGAGGAGGCGTTGCTATAGGAGAGGATAGAAAAACCCAAAGAAATATCACAGAAGAGTCAGGTATCAGGAAAGCTGAGGATAAGACTCGAGATTTTGATGCGAAGAAATAAAGATGAACCTTTGAGGAAGCAAGAGAAGATTTCAAGAGGAACCAAAGATATTCATCTAGAACACAACCAGAAGTAAAAGAGTATGGAATTCCTCATGCATTTGATCAATTGGTTGCGCATAAAGAAGGAAAAGAGGTAAGTATGCTCATCGACTTTTTGTACACTTGTCTTAAACTATTTCAGGATTAGAAAGCTATACAAGAGTTACAGAACCTAATCAAGCAGCATGAGCTAGGAAAGATAGACCCCTTGCTGAACAGGGCAATACACCAGATTGCAAAGAAGAGAAGAACAAACAAAGAATTACATTTGAATGCTCAAATAGGAGAGTATGATATAGACTATGTGGTCCTCGACTTAGGGTCGGAGGTCAATGTCATGACGAAGAAAACTTGGGCGCTAATGGGAAAACCCAAGCTGATATATTCCCCTATCAGGCTTCGCATGGATAATCAACAAGTTGTCAGCCCATTTGGATGATTGGATCATGTTCCCATGGATATCTACGGATTTAGGACCTTTGCAGACTTTGAGGTAATTGAAATTGTTGATGATAGTTGCCCTTACCCTGCATTACTAGGAATTGATTGGGCCTTCAACAATTTGACTGTGGTCGATTTAAAGAAAAGATGCATGACATTTGAAGGAGATGGCCTTAGGTTCATTGCACCCTTAGATCCATATGGATGTTCACGGTATAGAGAGCCCATCAGAGAAGAAGACTATCCATATAAGCTGGAAAACAACTACAAATTAACAGCTAGACAACAGGATTACATTAACCCTACTGCTGATGAGAATCTAAGCTGGCGAAGTGACAACGCGTGTTCATCAGATTCAGAAGAAGCATTGGAGAATTGGAAGAACGATATGTATGAAGTATGCACAAGGAGATGTGCTCAACTGACTAGAGAAGTTCGCTAGATTGGTACCACAACAAGTAACTTACCTACCTTTGATGGTCTGAATCCTCTAGAATCCTTATTGATGGACTTTAAAACAATTGTACCAGCACAACATAGGTTTTTGGCTATGGACGAGGCTATGAAATATACACCAGCAAGATGGTGGGGAAAACATAAAAGCAATATCACAGACTGGACACAATGTTGAACCTTGATGACAGTGCGATTTTTAGCACAAGTAGGAAGTTGCAAAGTGAGGTACACAGGTTGAAGCTGCCCAAAGGACCATGTACGAAGCTGCGAAGAGGCCTGGAGTGACATCTATTGGAAAATTGAGAGGGGGGGGTGAATCAATTGTTACTGGGCTTAAACAATCATGTTTATTTTAAACTCTTAACACAACATTTAATGAGAGTCACAATAATGCAGGGAAGTAAGCAATAGAACATTCAACATTAGTCACACATATGAGATACACAGAGACAGATATTTCCTGAGGAAACACATACAGGGTAAAAGCCTCTTCTTCTTAATATGATAAGTAATCTTTACATTCTTTACATTATCATACATATTAGAACCAACTCATAATGAGGCTACAACCTCTGTTTTGCAAGATGCTACTTGCTAAGAGCACCAACTCTATGGATTCTCTAGCACCAACTAGAAGGAAGCACAAACTCCCTGGTTTCTCTAGCACCAACTAGAAGGAAGCACCAACTCCTCGGTTTCTCTAGCACCAACTAGAAGGAAGCACCAACTCCCTAGTTTCTCTAGCACCAACTAGAAGGAAGAAACAAATCCCTGTGTTCAAGCACCCACTTGAACCTCTGAGGAAAACAGTCCTCCCTAGCACCTCCCTACCACCCTAAAATCTAAATATCTGCTATTAAGACTTATTACATCGATATAAAGTTCTTCAATGGCTTACCAGTCTCATCACTGTTCTGCTACACTGCGCTGCTCTGTCTACATCAGTGTCTTCTGCACTCTCCTTGTGCTTTCTGTTCTTTTTCCTTTTATGCTCTCTGTGCCATGTCCCTTCAATGCACCATTCCCATTTTGTGCATTTTTGCTACTGCGCTTTGCCTTCTTCTTCATACCTCAATCACACTCAACCGCAACCTCCCAGATCTCTTCTTTGTTCTGCATTCTTATCGTCTCTGTGCTCCTTGTGCATGCAATATGCACCAAGCTCCTGCATGCTCTCCCCCTCCCACTATTCTCCACATCAGGGTGTTTACTCGCACTTCCCTTTGCCACTCTCTCCTACCTGCAGCCCCAACCCCCTATGTCTTCTGCTTCTCATGCTCATGTCGAGTAGTCTACCTGATCATCATTGCAACACTTTAGCTTCTCTGGCGGTTCCACCCACGCGTCCAACATCATTGGGTGTTATACTAAGATTCCTTGGCCTCTCAAGTAGTTGAGACTCTTCGTCTTCTTCATCATAGTCAAGCTCATCCTTTGGCAGAGACCATCAGTTGTTTCTAGCAGTTACACTGTGAAGTGAAACAGTAGCCCTCCAATCATATCCAAAATAACCTACACCATTGGCTGGAGTTTGTAGGCTCTTGCGTTTAATTCGTCGTTTCACATTTATGCATTTCGGGATTCTTGTGATTAATTTTTCTTTACGCTTCATGTACTGATACCTAAAACTACGAAATTGAGCTTGGTTTCACTAGCTCCTTCCTCCATCTTCCGCTCATGTGACCAATGGTTGTGACCACAGGTTGAGCCAAAATGTGTTTTGCATTTCGACATATCCACAATTCGACAATCCTGTTGTGTGGCATCTTGACTTTCCAAGTCGAGATCTCCGAAACTCTGAAAAAGGAGCTTGTTGCTTCAATATTTTCTCTACAGCTCTTCGACCATGTGACTACGAGAGGTGACCGAGCGCTTATCCATATAGTGATTTTGTGATTTCACTTTTCGACACTTCGGTGTTCCTATGGAGATGAGTTCTTGATGCTCCATGTCCCAATATCCGAAGCTCTGAAATGGAGCTTTGTTGCACTAGCTCCGATCATTTCAGCATTTCGCATTTCGGCCTTTCGCGATTATTATGATGAAGAGTCTCGTCACTTGACTCTTCCAAATCCCAGTATCCGAAGCTCCAAAATGGATTCGGATCAATGGTCCACACCCTAGATGATTCAACAGTCCAGTTCTCTTCGTGATTTCACACATTGCGATTTCGACATTCTTGATGTGAGAGTTCTTGACAACTCCACCTCTCGATCTATGAAACTCCGAAATGGAGTCAGCTCACCTTTTCATCTTTTTGCACTTCACAACTTTGGGATTCCTATCGTGAGAGTCCTTGACATATCCAACTCCCGGTATCCGAAATTGTCTCATGCTTTCAGGATTTCAACATTTCTCATTTCGCGATTCCGGGACTCCTGTGGTGAAGTGTTTTGACACTTCAACTCTCGGTATCCGAAATTTTCCTCCTTCTAGGATTTCAGCGTTTTTCATTTCATGATTTTGGGACTCTTGATGATGAAGAGTCTTGACTCTTCCAACTCCCGGTATCCGAAAATCTGAAATGGAGTTATTTCTTGGTCTGCGAAAATCTTCATTTATGTGCCTATTTCGAGATTTCGGCATTTTGCATTTCGTCATTTCGGCATTTCGGCACTCCTGTGGTGAAGTGTTTCGACACTTCAACTCCTGGTATCCGAGACTCCAAAATAGAGTTATTTCCTGGTATGCAAAACTCTTGTTGATGTGCCTCTTTCGGGATTTTGGGATTCCATATTTCGCAACTCCGAGACTCCTGTGTTGAAGAGTCTCAACTCTTGACTTCTCAATCTCCCGGTATCTGAAACTCTGAAATGGAATTTACGCTTCTGATCTTTCCATGCAGTTATTCCTACGCTGTTGGTCTTCCTTGCCTGTCTGTTTGCCATCAAATGAACAAGCACACTCTTGCACTCTTCGTGCACCTCTGCACTATCTCTTCTGAGCTTACGTTGTCCCTGTTTTGCCATCACTGCATACTCTGATCTTGCCATCAATGACAAGCATACCTTCCTGTAAACATGCCAACAATCTCCCCCTTTAGCATTGATGGCAACCCTGAATGACTGCGCTAAATTTTTTGGACCTCCAGCTATAGCATCCGGTCCGGACCACTTATTTTTCTCTGCCTTTGACATCAATGTCAAAGAAAACATGCTCCCTTTGAGCTGTTGTAGTAATTTTAGGAGGTATCAGATATTCAATCAATATAAAACTCCCCCTAACAAGATGGTTTGTCTTAGGTGTGAGACGGGATGACACCCATCTTTTGTCGGAGATATTCAAATGGTGTCTTGTCTAGGGGTTTAGTAAAGATGTATGCAATTTGTTCTGTGGTTGGAATGTAATGGACTTGAACAACCTGATTGGTGACCTGCTCTCTCAGAAAATGGTATTTTATGGGAATATTCTTGGTCTTGGAGTGGAATACAGGATTCTTAGACACAGTGATGGCACTAGTGTTATCACAATGAATTGGGATCGGTGTAGTGTATTTTACCTCCAAGTCTGCAAGTGTCTGAATCATCCATAATACCTGAGTGCAACAGGTAGTAGTAGCAATGTACTTTGCCTCTGTAGTTGATAAGGAAATGGAACCTTGCTTTTTACTAAGCCATGCTACTAATGAGTCACCCAAGAAGAATTCTCCTCCACTGGTGTTTTTTCTCTCATCAACACAGTTTGCCCAATCTACATCTGAATAGGCAATTAACTAAAAATTATGATTTCTGGGATACCACAGACCATAATTCATTGTTTCTTTCAAATACCTGAATATCCTTTTGACAGCTTGCAAATGACTCTATTTAGGTGCATACTGATATCTTCCTACCATTCCAAGAGCATGCATTATGTATGGGCGAGATGTTGTGATATACAACAGGCTGCCTATCATTGACCTATATGAACTTTGATCAACATCAGGTGAGTCATCATCCTTGCTTAATTTGAATCCAGTAACCATAGGTGTACCCACAGGTTTAGAATCTTCCATTTGAAACCTTTTCAACATTTCTCTTAGAT
>ML792278.1:201000-214060 GCA_009831015.1 Picea engelmannii | reverse complement strand
CTGGGCAGCACCATAAATCTTTTATCCGAGACTGAAGGTCCCCAGTTCGAACCTGACTGAAGGTCATCTTTTATCCGAGACTGAAGGTCCCCAGTTCGAACCTGGGCAGTACCATAAGTCTTTTATTTTTATTCTTATCCGAAGAAGAACATAAACCTTTTATCCGAGACTGAAGGTCCCCAATCGAACCTGACTGAAGGTCTCCAGTTCGAACCTGGGCAGTATCATAATTTTTTTATTTTTATTCAAATAAGAATAAAAATTTAAGGCGTTGTTTAATTGTTCTATGTTTAGGGAAATAAGAATAAAAATTTAAGGTGTTGTTTAATTGTTCTATGTTTTTTTTTTTTTAAAGAAATCTCTAACATAAATCTTTGAATGTATAAATGAATTCGGCCTGTTGAGAAAGCTTTGAAACACTAGAATTATACAAATTTAACCACTCAAATATGCAGATCCAACACTTTTTCACTGGATTTCGAATAAAATTAAATAAAAAAAATCCTAAAAAAAACAAAACCTAAAAACTGAGCAGCAATATAAACCTTTTATCCGATAAGAACAGAAATTTACTATCATATCCTCGTTCGAACCTGGGCAGCGCCATAAATGATTTATGGGATGAGCACAAAAAATTACACCAAAATCGGATTTTCACAGGTCCCTAGTTCGAACCTGGGCTGCAATGTACTTATTTGAAAGCACTGCTGAAAAATAATTTCCACATGAAATAGATGATTTACATTTAAAAAATGTTTCATTAAGGATGTAAGAAATTCGCTGATGCATGTGTAATATACATTTGCTTTTCATTTTTTATAACTAAAATGGGCGATGACGAGGAATAAATTTACAGTACAATCTTCCCAGCTTCAAAGCTTTCAATCTTGTCCTGCGACAACATATGAAATATACTCTCCAAAATGTGTCGGGGAGTTCACTATTTTCAGAAACCAACTTTTATGATATAGAAGGATAATTTACCAAATAATAAGCTTCTTAACGTAATAATAATTACAAATTTTGACATTCAAGCTTAAGTGATTAAATTAACACATTTTAAATTGTGTTCATATTTGTTGAAATTTTATTACGTTAATATAACTAATGGAGTTAATTAGCATATTTAAGATTAAGCATAAATCCCAATGTTTTGATGTAATGGAGTTAATTAACACATTTAAGACTAAGCATAAATTCTAATGTTTTGATGACCCATAGATGTGACATCTCAATAGATAGAAATTAGGTACAAGACTTGTGAGAATTGCGCAAAATAGATTGATCTTTGCACTTGCGCAGATCTACTTTTGATTTATTCACATGTGTAGTTGTACTTTGTATGAAATCATCAAAAGTTATATTCATGTTATAGTAATGATACACCCAATATTCATCCGTGTTCATCACCCTGGATTTTTCTTGCATGACAAACACCATATCTTTGTCATGATAATTTTTTTTGTGCAATCAATGTTGTTTTCTCGTTAGGTGGAACATTGGTGACCATGCCAAACCTTTTCAATGCTAGCTCATCATCCAAATCCCAATCCCACTTAAGTAACAATTCAACATCATAGATTAATGCCATATCACAACCTAGAGACACTATGTAGATGACATCATGAGTGATCAAACGAGACCATGTGTTCCCTAGCTATGCACCCAAGTTAGTCTTATAAAACCTTGTGAGACTCTTCTTTTCATTATAGAAGAAACATACAAAGGTACCATGTTCCCAGCAAAGAACATGAAAATGAAAATAAATACATTCTTTGGAGTTATTATTTTGACATGTATATTTAAAAATTCTTAAAAACCCAAAAAACATAATAAAGTTGAAAATTTTTGTTTTCCCTACCGTACCTGATTAGCTTGTTTGTTTATCGTAGCATAGTTGATAGTTGCTGTGTATGTGTCACATCAATGATTTTACACTTGTTATGATATCAAGTTCATCATTCTACATTTGTATGATTAAATCATAGTGTGAGATGCTTATACAATTTGTTTGGATAAATTCACATTTCAAGTAATTTGATCCTTTTTTAGTGGTACTTAAAAAAAATTAAACTTCAAGTAATTTGATCTTCTTGATAATATTTGATAGATTCAAAGTTAAGATAAATCTAGACTAATTTAATTCCAAATTGGACACATAAAAAAATATCACCTCAAATATGGTTAATTAATTTACTGCTGAAGTTGGAAAGACAAAACACACTTGAAACTCAATTCATGAAGCACACTACTTTGCACCATTGTCAGAGGTTTCCTCTATTGGTCAGGGATGCAGAGGTACAGATTTAGATGGTGAAATTGTCTTATGTTTAGGCTGAAATATTTTGAAAATTTTAACAGAAATAAACACAACAGATCTAGATGAAAAGTAATTTTTAGAAACAATTTTGATAAAAGAATATATCTGTTATTATTATCAAAGTTTTTGGAAATAAATCAATTTAAATTTATCTTAACTTTGAATCTATCAAGTACCATCACCAAAATCAAATTATTTAAAGCTTAATTTTTTTTTATCAAATACTATTTTTATTCATCAAATTACTTGAAATGTAAATTAATTTATATAAATAATATTTAAATAGTTTATTTCCAATTTTTTTTAATAACAATTATGATAAACTTATCTACTATTAAAACCTGCACACTGAGAATATATCTAACAGTTTTTCCAAATTAAATAATAATAAAAATAAAGATAAGTACATCCATATCCATCATATACTCCTGAAAGTAAGGTTGGAAGTTCCTTGGAATTAGAGAATTTCAGGCCAGACATTATCGCTTTCCGAACAAATTGGTTAATGTACAGAGAAAAACTTTCTTTTCCGATCAATCCAAATAATTCTGTAATTGGTAATGACATCATCAATTCTCTGATGGCTGTTGAAACAGCTAATTAATTCTCTGATGGCTGTTGAAACAGCGCCACTGTGACTCGGTGAGTATCTTATCTCAGAATTGAAGTACAGGTCATCCTCATATAGGCTCAGTTCCTTCCTTCTGGTTCAATTACATAGGCCGAGAGATCTAGTTTCTTCTTGTGGATCAGTAATCTATTTCAATTCGAATTTTTACATTAAGATATGAAGATATTGAAAGTGAACTAAAATCTCGTTGGAAATTTAAACACTAACGTATATCTTAAAATCGATTAACCTTTTATTCGGTGCTGTGGTGTAGTCGGTTATCACGTCAGTCTTACACACTGAAGGTCCCCAGTTCGAACCTGGGCAGCACCATTAGTTTTTTATAGGATATAACACTGAAGGTCCCCAGTTCGAGCCCGGGCAGCAACACTTATTTTTTATACGATAATAACACTGAATGTCCCCAGTTCGAGCCCGGGCAGCACCACTTATTTTTTATACGATAATAACACTGAAGGTCCCCAGTTCGAGCCTGGGCAGCACCAGTTACCTTTTATACGATAATAACACTGAAGGTCCCCAGTTCGAACCTGTGCAACACCAATTTTCCGACTCACTTTTATCATTTATTGGACAAACGAAATAATAACAATAATTTAGTTAGACAATAACACATACGATAATAACACTGAAGGTTCGTAGTTCGAACCTGTGCAACACCAATTTTCCGACTCACTTTTATACATTTATTCGATAAATGAAATAATAACAAGAATTTAGTTAGAGAATAACACTGAAGGTCCCCAGTTCGAACCTTTATACGATAATAACACTGAAGGTCCCCAGTTCGAACCTGGGCAGCACCAATTTTGCTACTCATTTTTATCATTTATTTGATAAATGAAATAATAACAAGAATATAATTTATTTGTTAGAGACAGAGAGACTTTTGGATCCCAACAGTATGTGGAGTTTTGAAACATCCAATTTTTAAAATGACACTTCATCCATGATCCAAAAGTTTCTCTGGCATTATAACTTACATCATTAAGAATTTGGATCCAAAAGTTTCTCTGACATTATAACTTATTTAGAGTAATAAGCTTTTTAATATAATTTTAACAAAAAAACTAACATTATATCTAACAACATTTTTTTAAAAACTAGACCAGAGAATATTATAATGTTTTAAAAACTTTAAATAATGCTAATGCTGATAGCCTAATACATAGGTATGTTTCAGTAAATCAGAAACTTGAGTTAATAGGCCTTTGATTTTACATAGAGCAACTTATTGAAGAATACAAAAAGTGTATTCCAAATTCTCATATATGTTACAAAAGGACCTAGAATTCTTGTGGCTTTACAAAACATTCAAAAGCTAAAGACTCAATTTAAAGCATAAAACTATTAACCTCTTCCCATCCAACTTCTGATGAGGGGGAGTGTTGCTACTCCATGTCCATTGGCTCTTTGAATTGGTGCACGGTGTCATCTTCTTTCAGCTCTGCTTAGGTAGAACTTCATGGGTTCTTGTTGGATGTTGCAAAGAGGGAGTCTCTATGGAGGTTCAGGGTTAAGTTCCAGAGTATGTTGTATTCAACGTCTAAAATATCCAACCTTTTCTTTTGTTGCATTAGTAGATTTATGATGTTTGCATGTTGAGTGACGGGTTAATGTTTGTTTTCTTGCACCTTAGAGGTGATAGAAGAGAAGCTTTGTTTGCACCTTAGAGGTGATAGAAGAGAAGCCTTGTTAGACTGTATCTGTTCCTTGTGTCACCTCAAAATTCTCCTAATCTCCATAACATCTATGTTATCCATTATCATTGTGAGGAAACCTTAATCCTTTATGCTGAACCTGTATCTGGAAAACACAAACTGTGCAAGATTTACAACCTTGAGGAATGGAAGAGTTGGCCACCGATTCGCTTTGTAGGGAACCTATTGGTCTAGAATTGCCAAAGGCTGCCAATCCAGATGCAACAAGGAGTAACAAGGAGTCTGACTAGAGGCTTAAAAATGAATCCAAAAAACCAAATCAACCAGAGAAAAACATTGCCGCCTACAGTTCTATCTGTGATGGGGTCTCGCTAATATCTTGGGGGACCAGGTTCTTTAAACAACGTGAGGAGAACCAGAGAGAAAAGGTGCCAAATAGACCAACAAAGTAACCAGAGAAAAAAAGGTGTCAAATAGACCTTCAGTAAACAAAGAGAGTGTCAAATAGACCTTCAGTAAACAAAGAGAGATAGAGTGAATTCAAACAATTCAAATGCAAGTGACCAACATACCAGTAAACCAAAAATATGAAATATTAAACCCAAGAGCTAGGCCCCAACTTTCCAAGTGATCTCTGCAACATTCCTCCCCAGCTTTAACATATCTCCAAATTTCCAAACCTCTCACTCAAGCCCCCTGTCCTAAAGACCCGACAACAAGTGGAAATGACAATGATTGCTCCCAATTCGTATAATGGCTAGTTGCTTAATCCCATAGTGCCGATGTATAATCACACATGGGCATTCAATACAATGAATCAAGAGAGAAGTACACATGCTGGAAAGGATGAGCTCTATTCTGTGAAACTCTTTTCCCAAAGCCACTACCATGTAAAACTTGATGACGAGCCATGTGATTAATAGATGTTGAGTGATTTGTTAATTCCAAATATTGTAATGATATGGATAGAGCCCACCCCATTTTGTATACATTGGCCTAAGGTTAAGGAGGAGGCCATTTTGGCCCATAAATATGCCTCTTTTTTAAATTCTCTTTTCACATGGTAGAAGGAGACTTTTCCCAAGGTTTTAATTTCTTCTTTTATTTTAGTAAGACCATAAATAAATTAAAATTCACCTATATGGAGTTACCAATCATAGTTTTGATAGCAGTTTTGATAGCTATCAAAGACTCTCCCAATACAATTAATGACTTGCACCTTTGTTCCCTTTCCTATTTGGATGTTCCTCAGAAGTGCGTAGGCTTCAACAAGGTTGTTTGAGGTTGTGTCTAGACCCAAAGTTAATGTGGCCACTGTTCTTTCTCATATGGGATCATAAAGGATATTCCTAGCAAATTAATTAGTAATATTAACAATAAATGATTGAGATAATAACATGAATTTACTTAGAATAATAAGTTTTTTAACATAATTTTAAATGCATATTTTAACATCATAAACCCATAAAGGCATTGGTTGGTACAAAATTACTAAAATGTTTATTATTTGGATGTTCCTCATAAGTGCGTAGGCTTCAACAAGGTTGTTTGAGGTTGTGTCCAGACCCAAAGCTATTGTGGCCACTGTTATTCCTCCTATGGGATCATAAAATATACTCCTAGCAAATTAATTAGTAATATTAACAATAAATGGTTGAGATAATAACATGAATTTACTTAGAATAATAAGTTTTTAAACATAATTTTAAATGCATATTTTAACATCATAAACCCATAAAGGCATTGGTTGGTACAAAATTACCAAAATGTTTATTAGTGACAATCGATTGAGCTAATAACAAGAATTCATTTTTTCCCAAGGAACTTGGGATGTTTCTCTACATTAGTGTGTGGTATCCCTATTAAACCCACCAATGTAAATTAGTGCACCTCATTTAAGGGGATTCAAACTAGGCATGTACTAGAACATAACTAACTAAATGCCCAACAACATTGACAACAATCAATTGAGTTAACCCCTTGAACTAGATAATAACACGAATTTACTAATTGTTTTAACTTTCATGAAAGTTGTGGTGAAGTAGTTAAATCGACACATGTTCAATGATGCATTTGTGTTTAGATTTGTTGAAGACATTAAGTTTACTCCCACAACCAAAGCCGGATAGAAGATTTGATGACCCACATGTCTCAATAAACAAGACCATGTGCAAGACATGGACAAATTTCTATCATAATAGATTGATCACCAAAAGTTCTATTTATGTTTGGGCAATACCAAACTCTGCATTCACCAATGTTCATCATGCCAAGGCTCTCTTGCGTACCTTTATCATGACAAACCTTTCATACGTAGTGGGTGCCAAAATCTCATCAACCTGACCATGGATAACCACACCAAACCTTTTCAATGCTAACGCATCACCCAACCTCCCATGTCCCCTAAGTGACATTGCAACATGGTAGAACAATGCTATAGCACATCACCCTATTAGAATATAATGGATGTGCTCGTTTAACCATAGACAATATCACTATTGTTACCCAAACACAGGCCAAAGCCACCCCCGAGCACCTTAACCTTGACAAAGAATCATTCCAGAAGCAAACTCTAGGCTAGATAGCCAAACAAGATAGTGCACCTCTCTCCAAGGATAACACACCAAGAAAGAATAACAAAACTGATCAGAAAGTCCAAACCCAAAGAAGACCGATACTATAGACTGGTGGCAACAACTTCTCCAGAAATTGCACACAAAACTGCCCAACTGCAGTGCGCACAAGTGTGCTACTGCAGTTCTGAGAATGCCTGCCAGAATGAAGACTAACCTCCTGTATTTATACTAAAACTGGCAAACTGCTTGGGCTGACTTCTCATTCTGGGTTACTATTTACTTAGTATATAATATTTCCTTTAGCCGATTTCTTCTCTTGGAGGCTAATAACCTAATACAAATTGTCCTCTAGGGTTATTAGCCAACTAATTAGGGTTTCTTCTTGCTTCCCAGAATATTCTATTCTCGTCAGGTTTACAGGTGGAGGTAAATACCTCCCACAACTATCATAATATCAACACACCCTCCTAGCTAGGGAGGTATTTGAAGGTAATGGTCTTGAGCAAAAACATACCATTCACCTAGTAGCATCAACATAGTCGTATAGAGTATCTCATGACTAGATCATGAGTATCATCATTACTATCAGTGTCATCAATTGCATCATCTCTCGAAACCATACTCCATCTAAGTAATCAAACATGATGCTGGATAAGTCACTCACTCCACAAAGTGACACAAGAGCCTTTCTTCTAATCTGGACACATGTCCTAGAAGAATAAATGTCTTGAACCATTTTCCGTTTGGAAATTCTTTGTCCATCTAGCTAATAATCATTTCCAACATCACTGATAGTATTCAAGGCAATCAGAACAATGTCATTCAATAGAACACAACTGTGTCTATCCATAGTAGTACACAACTACAATCCAGTGGTACACTGCCACACCAAGTAGCACACAGATATATGATCAGTGACATATATTCACAATCAGTGGAACACATCCACTACAATAGTATACATCTATTTTCCAGAGACATACAATCTCCATAACAATCATATCATCAACCTGCACAGAAAAACATTGTTATGATATATAAATTGAATCATCTGGGCCATTCTTCCACTCACATCAGTGATATTTGAAAGAACATCTTCCCTAAGAAAGTAAAACATCAACGATGAGCTATCTGGGCTATTCTTCTCAAGCAAGGAAGAATAACTGTCCTGTTTTATGAGCCTGGACCATTCACCTATTTGGGCCATTCCTACGACACTAAACAAAGTGCAACCAGGAGAGAATGAGTCTTCCCTAGGGAATGCTTGTCCCTGATTGTTGAACCTAGACCATTCACCTATCTGGGCCATTCCTCTGGCACTAAACAAAGTGCAACTTGGAGAGAATGAATCTACCCTAGGGAATGACTGTCCAGACCATTTCCAAAGGAAATGACTGTCCTGCACCAACCTCCAAAATGAACCATTCTTCGAAACTGCTCACAACTGCGAGCTTCAAAATAATGACTGTCTGATGAGGTAGACCAGTCTTCTTGACCACTACTAAGAGTGACCGTCAAGAAGATAGACTATCCTAGACCATTCCCTATGTTAACCACAAGGGGAATCGCTGTTTATGGTACATCAACAATCCATCGAACCATTTTCATTACGAAAATGACCGTTCGATCTGGACCATTTTCCGAACTGGAAAATGCTTGTCCGTCAGAAATCTCGAACCACTTTCCGAACTGAAAAGGAACTGCTAATCCTGGAGCATTTTTCGAACTTGAAAAATGTCTGTCCATAAATCAATAACACATCAATGCTCCCTCCCAACCTGGGAGTCATCTCTTCCTTTTTCAATAAGGAATTCATCTCCACGAGCTCCATTTGTTTCTTGAGTACGCAAACTCTTTCATTTTTGGACAAAGGCTTTTACCAAAATATCTTCTCATATGCTCATATATGGAGATATATATTGGAGAACCACTTCTCTTTTCTGGACCTCATCACAGAGAATGTAATGCTTGATCTCAAATGTACTTTGGTCTTTCTAGAACACTGGTTTTTCTTTGACGATTTCATATAGCTCTAATCATTACAGTATATCATAGTTGGATTCAACTCTTTTGTTTCCTGCTATCTCATAACATCGTGGCAAGGGTCAAACTGGAACATATCCAAGTGGTACTTCTTCTGCCATCATTAGAGTTTGTCATGGATTAGCAATCCATCATCTTGAGCTTCTAAGTAACCATTCTGATACAATATCTCTGTTATAGAAATTTTTTCACCACACTTCTATTGTGCATTGGAGGTTCTTTATCAAGTTGTCTCCTTTCATCTACATACAAGGGTTTCTTTTTGGTATACCTTAAATTCTTGAGGTTGCTCTTCATACGCTCTTTGTTCAATTATTCTGGAGAATAGTCTTTGCATTCATTTGATGTAAACTCCAACCCATGGATATTGCAGATGATATAATGGCTCATGTAGAGGTATGTCTGGTTTACTGGAACAAACAATCATAGTCTTTTCCCTCCATATGGGAGAACCTCTAGTTCTGGATCTCACAATGCTTTCATTCATAAGTCTTCCATACACTGTTCTTCATCACAACTTTCAGTTCCTCTACTTGATTGCTTTTAGTGATTTCATATCAGGTTGGTAGTCTTGTGATCCTCGATACAATGACTGGTTGTTCTGACTTTTATTTCCCTATTGGAATCTTCATGTTCTTCCTCATATTTCTCTTTGGCTCTTGAGTTCATGGAGTTTTCTATAGATTCCATGCCCTTATTATTTCACCTTCTTCCTTTCATCATAGGATCATGGATGTGGATGGACAACCAGGGATACTTCAAGGCTTCTTTTCGAAGAAGACTTTTTCTAAAGTCAAACTGAACACGTGATGTTTTTCATGGTTGCTATCATTGATGTGAACATGGATAGATACTTCATCATCTTCAATGAATCATATTATTTAGGATTATCTCCCTCCTAATCCTTGCTTCACACATGAATGCATGTTCTTCTTTTGGAAACCTGTAATCAACTCCCTCCAACTAAGAGAGCCCACACTTCCGTCTGCATCCTTATTGCCTTCTGCAAAGTTTCATGAGTCCTCTTCCAATTTCCTCTTGATTGCTAACTTCTTTTTGTCTTTACTTCTTCTAGGTTTCTTCAAGATTGATTTTGATTTCGACTTATCTTGCAACTGTTGCTTATGTAATAACTTCCACATGAACTGTTACTAGGGTTTGTTGATGTACTTCATCCTTTCATGTGTATTGCCTGACTTGTAGTCATTGCGATAGCAATCCTTATCTTGTTGTTCTTCCATCAATATAGTTTCTCTTTTGAACATATTATAGATATGCAAGATATGTACATAAAACATGGTATGTACAAGAACTATGAAGAGTATTGTTACCTTGTTTTAGAAGAAGAAGTTTGTTTTGTCCTACTTGGATTTCTTTGAGGCTTCCCTTTCTCCGACAACTGATTCTTCGTGTGTTTCCTTCCTTTTCTTTAACTCGGGACAATGATTCTTGTAGTGACCATACTTTCGATAATTTAAGCATTGTATTCTTGACATATATTTCTCTTGATTTGGTTTCTTCCTGGAGCCAAACTTCTTTTTATTCCTGAAATTCTTGAACTTTGTTGTGAAGGCTTGATCATCGTATTTCTTTTGGGGTTTCTCTTTTGCACTGATCCTTGATTCTTCTTGTGCACAACAAGTCCAAAGTTCTTCAAATGTAGGATACTCCTTCCTTGTGTTCATGCTTGCGGCAAATGAATCCCATGTCTTGGGAAGACCATTGAGTACTATGTTTACCAATTCCTTTTCTGAAATGATCTCTTCAATAGCTTGTAGTTGATCTCTTAATTGAGAGATTCTCACAAAGTATGATGTTATGTTTCATCATCATTCATCTTCATGCCATAGAGCTCATTCTTTAGACTCATTACTTGTCCAATGTTTCTGACCGAGAAGAGGTTTGTTAGGGAATCATACATCTTCTTAGACAAATAAAGATGGGAGATGTAGGGTATAATGTGGTCTTTTTATAGAATCCACTATGATACTCATGGCATTGATGTCATTGTCTTTGAACTTCTCCATAACTGCAACGTTCTGCAGTTCCTTCCCTTTTCCTTCTTCAAACTCTAGTTCCATAATCTTTCCTTTCACGATATCCAACACTTTATTCTTGGCAAGGATGGGATCAATCCTTGTCTTCCATGCTCTGAAGTTAGAAGCCCCATCTAACTTGTTTTCTGACTTCATAGAGTAATTCATGGTTTCTTTGACTTGGTCAACCCTAGATTTGACCAAAAACTCAAACTTGACGTCTTAGCTTGTTGAGAGTACCAGGAGATGCACTAGGTTAGGGCACACTAGTCTATCCAGAAATTAGGTCAATCCATTCATTTAAGGTTCCTCAACGAGAGGATTAGGGTTTCTGCAATTGCACCTGCTAGTAACCCTAGCAATAGTGCTTTAGTAATTGCTCCTGCTAGAAACCCTAACAACAGTTCTTCAACGAGCTTAGTATCCTTATGGCTATGCTCCCTTCCAGTGGTTAGACTGAATGAAGGAGGTGTGGAACCATAACATATTAGAATATAATGGATGTGCTCATTTAACCATAGACAATATCACTATTGCCACCCAAGCATAGGCCGAAGCCACCACCGAGCACCTTAACCTTGACAGAGAATCATTCCGGAAGCAAACCCTAGTCTAGATAGACAAACAAGATAGTGCACCTCTCTCCAAGGATAGTGCACCAAGAAAGAATAACAAAACTGATCAGAAAGTCCAAACCCAGAGAAGACCAAGACTATAGACTAGTGGCAACAAATTCTCCAAAAATTGCGCACAAAATTGCCCAACTGCAGTGCGCACAAGTGTGCTACTGTAGTTCTGAGAATGTCTGCCAGAATGAAGACTGGTCTCCTGTATTTATACTAAAACTGGCAAACTGCCTGAGCCAACTTCTCATTCTGGGTTCCTATTTACTTAGTATATAATATTTCCTTTAGTCGACTTCTTCTCTTGGAGGCTAATAACCTAATACAAATTGTCCTCTTGAGCCGACTTGTCTTCTAGGGTTATTAGCCAACTAATTAGGGTTTCTTCTTGCTTCCCAGAATATTCTATTCTCGTCAGGTTTACACGTGGAGGTAAATACCTCCTGCAACTACCATAATATCAACACACCCAACTCTCAATGCCATCTCAGTGACAATGCATCTTCCCTTATCAATGCACATACATCTCAATTTAGAGACACTACACAAATGATATCACAATGTATGATCAAAGAAGATCAAATTAACTCAATATATAAACCCAAGCAAATGATCAAGTATGAAAGTGACAATATCAAGTGGAGAGAATAGTGTCATAGGCCATAGATCATCACATAAGTCCCTATGCCACTTCAATGGCAATATAATATCCCAAATTAGCATCATATACATCACATACAATATTAATACTATTGTAGGAGAGTTCTATCACATGAATCTAAGGACTTGTACCCTAAAAATAATTTTCAAGATTGGTAAAGTTTTTAGAATGAATAATGCTTTATAAACAATCTTCATCTCATAATTGTTATGCTTGTAGAATTATTCACAATACATCCAACAAAAATGTTAATATGTTAATGCACATAATTTTTTAAAATGTAGAGCAATACACAATACTTTTTTAAAAGTGTATTTCCTATATTGTATATTCAATTGTTTAAGGAAATTTTGACTTGTAATTCTTTTCTCCTTCTGCCTTATTCTTAAAAGAGTATGTTTTGAGTATGTTTTGCACAATGGGGAGATATTATGTAAACCATAATATGAGGGTGAGAGTGGGGGGATATATTATGCACAACATATTATCTCCCCTCACTGTCACCCCCA
>ML792278.1:166760-192470 GCA_009831015.1 Picea engelmannii | reverse complement strand
AAAAACACAAGGGATGTTTCTCCACATTCGTGTGTGGCATCCCTATTAAACCCACCAATGTAAACTAGTGCACCTCATTTAAGGGGATTCAAACTAGGCATGTACTAGCACATAACTAACTAAATGCCCAACAACATTGACAACAATCAATTGAGTTAACCCCTTGAACTATATAATAAAAATAATTTACTAATTAATAATATAAGATAATAACAAATTTTTTCTCAAAATAATTCGCTTTTAAACATAATTTTCACTATATATTTTAACTTTCACGAGAGTTGTGGCGAAGTAGTTAAATCAACACATGTTGAATGTTGCATTTGGGTTTAGATTTATTGAAGACATTAAGTTAACTCCCACAACCAAATCCAGATAGAAGATTTGATGACCCACATGTCTCAATAAACAAGACCATGTGCAAGACATGGACACATTTCTAATATAATAGATTGATCACCAAAAGTTCTATTTATGTTTGAGCAATCCCAAACTCAACATTCACCAATGTTTATCATGCCAAGTCTCTCTTGCATACCTTTATCATGAAAAACCTTTCATACGTAGCGGGTTCCAAACTCTCATCAACCTGACCATGAATAACCACACCAAACCTTTTCAATGCTAACTCATCACCCAACCCCCCATGTCCCCTAAGTGGCATTGCAACATGGTCGAGCAATGCTATAGAACATCACCCAACTCTTGATGCCACCTCAGTGGAAATGCATCTTCCCATATCAATTCACATACATCTAAATTTAGAGACACTACACAAATGATATCACAATGTGTGATCAAAGCGGATCGAATTAACTCAATATATACACCCAAGAACATGATCAAGTATGAAAGTGACAATATCAAGTGGATAGAATAGTGTCATAGGCCATAGATCATCACATAACTCCCTATGCCACCTCAATGGCAATATAATATCCCAAATTAGCATCATATACATCACATACAATATTAATACTATTGTAGGAGAGTGCAATCACATGAATCTAAGGACTTGTACCCTAAAAATAATTTTCAAGATTGGTAAAGTTTTTAGAGTGAAATAAACAATCTTCATCTCACAATTGTCATGCTTGTAGAATTATTCACAAAACATCCAACACAAATGTTAATATGTTAATGCACATAATTTTTTAAAATGTAGAGCGATACATAATATTCTTTTAAAAGGGTATTGCCTATATTGTATATTCAATTGTTTAAGGAAATTTTGACTTGTAATTCTTTTCTCCTTCCGCCTTATTCTTAAGAGATTATGTTTTGCATAATGGGGAGGTATTATCTAAAACATAATATGAGGGTGAGGGTGGGCGGAGATATTATGCAAAACATTTGTTTATTGGGGTGGGGGGAGATATTATGCAAAACATTTGTTTATTGGGGTGGGGGGATATATTATGAAAAACATAAGGGGTGGGGGTATGAGGATGGACATAGATATTATGCAAAACATATTATCTCCCCCCACCGTCATCCCCACCCCCACACTATTTCCCCGCACCTCGACCCCCACCCACACCCACATATTATGTTTTACTCAATATCTTCCACCCTTATAAATAAGCGATAATTAACTAATTATTATTAACTAAGGGGGGAATCCCAGTGACCCTAGGGGGGATTGAGATGAAAAATGAGATGTATGGATGGATGTCCCTAAAGGTCAATTCTAAATGGTAGAGGGAACTTGGAAAAGAGTCTTGGAAAAGGTTTATGGTTTCCAATGCTTTGAGTGATTTGCTGAGAGAAGAAGACTTTCCTAAGACACAATGAAAACCAAGTATACTTGTAATATGTTAGGTTGAAAAGCAAGTTAAGCTTGCTTTCCCTAATTAAGAAAATAATTAGTGATATATATCAACAAATAAAAGATAATAAGGGCTTCAAAATAAGTGCTAAAAGTCCAATTGAATAAGCAAGAGACAAGCTAGTAAAGACTAGTTCAACTAAACAATGATAGAGCAAGACTTTAACATAAACACAAGGCTTCCATAAAAAGTTAACTGCAGTGATATTTATCAGCCTTATGTCTGTAGAAAACCAAGCCTTATAACAAAAAAATCAGCCAAAGAAAATCACTTTAAACTAGCTCAAAAAGTGTGCAAGGGTTAGTAGTTTGTGAGGGCAAAGTTATAGCCAATTCCTAGAGTAAGTTTTGGAGTTAGCTAGGGTTAGAGAGTTAGATTTCCGCAGCCATAATAGCTGTAGGTTAGTTTTATAACAACAACAAGTTATAGTGGGTGAAATAGGATGCCTCAATGAGGCAAGATATCCTAGGGCTCAAGGAACAATGTCCAAGTGAAAGAATTTTAAAACATCAACTTTTCACGTTTACCAATGCAACGCTTTATTTCTCCAATGTAATGACTAGTGCATTTGATTATGAGTTAATGGGTTCAAAAGAAAAGAGATACAACTACTACCTCCTTGGGGGTATAAATTATCTTATTCTCCAAGGCAAGTAACCTAGCTAGGTTTTAAAACTAAGGGGTGCATGTACTTATACTTCCTTAGCAAACCCTTGCAAAATAATAATTCTATGCTTAAAATTTATGGTGGAGCTAGAGTAGGGGTGTATGCACTTATACTTCCTACTTAACCTTAGAAAAATTAACCTTGAGCTTGAATTACAAATGATAACAATAAGTAAAAAGTCTTACCAATCAAATAACAACAAGATAAACCATAGCACGCCAAGATAAACCACCACAATAGCTAGAAAATGACCTCCAAGAGATACCGCATCATCATCATCAAGTCCATAACCAAATAAACACCATACCATAGCACACGATAGAAAAAAGCCTCAAGGGTAGCGGAAATTTCAGTCCTTAGCTCTTCACAATGGGAGAGTTATGATTAAAAATGAGATTTCATGATCTCTATTTATACAATTTGTCCTTCACATAGTTTGTCCACATTATCAAGGGTAAAACATAAGATAAGGGGTCCACAACCCTCATCTTATCCCTTGCAACAAAATAATATTAAACAATTCACTTTAAAGTTCACTTTTACACAAAATAAACCTTATAACAATTTGTTATCAACACTTTAAGGGATGTTTGAAACTTTTAAGAAATCGTTGGGTAGGTAGATGCATGGCTAGGCCTCCAAAGGCCACTTGTCACTCATCCAAGTCCTCTCTTGATGGTATTAAAGCCTCCTTCCTTCAAAATGCGTGACATGTCATCAAACATCACCATCACCACCAAACCTTATCCCTCTAGGTGACATCAAGCCTCCAAAAGATGATGTTTTTCGTCTTCTAGGAAAAAACGTTTGGCATGTGAGGGCTAGGTCAAGTTATTCATTATGTCTTCTAGGCCTCCAAAGGTACGTCTATGTAATCCACTATGCGGTCTCTTGGCATCCAACCTATGGTCTTGAATCCACGTGGAATCCAAAGCTAGGCTTGCTCCTCCAAACCTCTCCACCAACAAGGTCCTGCAAAACAAAAGAGTACACCCTCCAAAGATATCAAGTCAAAGATATCATGACAAGTGTAAACCACATCTAATAAGAAAGGCACCTAAACATGTGTATTAAAACTACCTCATCAAATTAAACAAATGCACAAAACCCCATACAATTGACCAAGTTTAAGCATGGGAGGGGTGTCATAGGAGTCCTATTGGGTGGACCAAAGCCCTCAAGTAGGGAATTATTCCAAGGATGGCCTCTCAAGGTTATGTAATGGATGGTGAGCTGGAAGGGGTTTAGAATTTATAGGTCATTGAGGTTCATGTTATACAAAGGCTCATATTATCTCATTCATGAGTGCCTTTGTAGAAGGTGTGTGGCACCTTCATTTGCAATGCACTTTTTCCAAGCTCATCTTCTTGCCATTCTTTGTTTCTTTCATGTTTTAAGGAATGAGTTGAAGACTAATGTCCTGGCATGGTGTCCAGATAATGACAATGTCACTCACAAGTACGTTGCGGAAATGAGAAGTCTGGCTCGTGATGAGACCCCCTTTCTCTCAGTTATGTAACTGAGAGCCACTACCATGGCTTTGTGACCATATGTAGTAATCTCATACCGCTAGATACCCATGATCATGATAGGCTGGATCATGATGAGGCCTCCTATCCTCCAACTAACCCCTTACGCATTCATTATCATTTATTCTCGTAGGCCCCATTTTTCTTACAGAGAAGCATTTCATTGCTTTCTCGAGGGATCCCTGGGCGAAGCATCTGGAAGGTATATATATAGGATTTTATCTTTTTAGCCAACAACAATACCTCTGGGCCTTCAACCCCTTCTTCCCATGGAATGAGGTACATGCCCTTCTCGGGTCACTAAAGTCAAAGGACCTAGAAGAGGGAGAAATTATGGGAATGTAATGAGCGGAAATTGGTAAGTGTGGTCGGGAATGGTACGATAACCCCTCAAGGGACCCCTAGTCACAAACCTTTCCTAAAGGTTTGTCACCCACTAGGAAATCTATGACACTCACCAAGGTGAAATGAGGTCAAAGGCATAATGTCCAAGCATACACTCTATAATCAAAAGTAGCTCAAATACAACATGTTCAAGTGCCTTAAATATTAGGGTGATTACTTGCCACAATACACGACTTGTACCGTATGGAGAAAGACCCTTCTGCCTTCCAGAAGCTAGCTGGTATGGTGGATGCACTAACAATGGATCAAATGTGGCGACAAAGCAAGCTTCTGTATGTGCAAGTGGATACTGCTAGTCATGTATTCTCTCGAAACTCCATATCTGCAACTTGAGGGCCTTGAGACATGATCTCCTTAGTTATCCACAAAATGGAGATAATGTGTTCGATTCTCTTGATCCCCTTAGGGTGAGGCTTCGAAGCTTCGTAATCAGGGCCGACGGTTTACCCCATCTGTCGTCACAAGAGTTGACTCTAGGCTGTAATAGAGCCAAGCCTTAACACATTTTTAAAAGAAATAAATCTTGTTGATTGGTCAGTCATAGGAGGTTTCTAGAACCAGGTCCAAAATAGTCATTCCACTCATTTATAGATCAGAAACAAAAGGCATGACCTCGTTTGTCTAATTCATTTTAAAATCATGAGGATGGATAGAAGATGGGGGATAAACAAAACTGAAAGGAAAGGCCAAGTATTTGGTCTTCCTTTCAATAGAAGAAATAACACTGAAACTTCAAATATCTGAACACAGGTCTTGTCTCACGCATCGAAAGAGGAAAGGCTGTGGAAAAATAAAACTTGTAAATAAGGCAAAACAATTAGGATGCAGGTCTTGTTCTACTCACGGAAAAACAAAGGAAAAACTGCACCTTAATGAATGCTTTAAATTAACTACAACAGAGGTTGTACTGAATTGTAACCATTACAAGCTGAAATAATGAATGTAAGGAAGAAAGAGCAGTGATGAGAAACTTCAGAAACAATAATACTGGAAGAAAACGGAATTAGACAGTGACAAAGTATAGAATCTCTTGACACTCTGTTCTATATTTGATAAAAAAGAATGCATTACAAACCCAGCCTCTCTAAGGCTCCCCGGGCTGTCTCCTCTTTTCTGCTGTTACATTTTCCTTCTTTTAAAAGAGAAAAATCTAAAACAAAACTCTTAGCTTTCCGGGGAATATGGACGGGTTCGCCTCCTCTGGACTGTGCGAATGCCAGATGCCTCTGCCAGCACTTTGAATCGTTACTGACCTAGTGCAGCTTGTAACGCCTTTGGCTAGGTGTGCATAATCTAGACGATACACTTCAACTTACACACCAAGACTTTGCAAATGATACTTTGTAACTTGTGCTCCGACGCGTCTTCCATCTACTACAACAGCTTTCATTCTTGTGAATCCTATTGGTTAGGATTCTGACCGAGTCCTCTGATCTTAACTTGCGCGCCCGTGTGATTGATACCCACAAATCGGCAGCCAGCGCCTTGAAAGCCGAGTAAACGACTGTTCCCTTCTTATCCTTATGCGTGTTGACGTGATTCTTGAGGCGTGCCATCATGTCCTTATTGAAATGAAATACAACCTCCTGTAGATCGCGAGACGGGAGAAGAAACATTTGCACGGTCTTGAGCAACTGGAGGTATTCCCTGTCGACTGTGCGAGAGCCTGGTCTGAAGCGATGGTGGAACGGAGGTTTGGCGATGGTGAGAGATCCTCCGCAAATGTCAGACCATGAGTTGATGAAGTACGAGAGCGAGTATCCGTCGACAATCATGTGATTCAACGAGAACGCCATAGCCAGTTATCTTTAAGCCGCGTCACCTGCACTGCAAGCAAGGGAAGAGATTGGCCGTCTGCACAAATGCAGTCGTTCCAAAAGAAACAACAATTTCTGAATATAGCGAGGACTTTTCCGAAGGAGTGTGTGTTCAAGAGTGCTATCTACAACGACCTTCATAAATTGGACACTCTCATCAGTGCATTTTACATGTAGAAAATTGTCGGGGGACTCCGCCAATCTGCCGGCCAAAGGGTAGAAATAGACGAGCACCTCTGTCAGTCACGATAAATCTCAAGTGTAGGCCTGTCTACATGATCAGGTCTATCCTGGCCACGTCTCCGAAACGAAGGTGGCGGTTGTCCTCCAACTCTCGGCGCTCCAACCCTACGGATATGAGATTGTATGAATAAAATGTGACGGCGGCTCCAACTATGAGACACACAATGCCCGCAAACCATTCCAACGCTGTAAATGCCAATGGAAAACTCAGCAGGGCCGGCGATACTATGGACATAGTTACCTGGTAACCAACATGTAACCAATTCCCTTTAGATTCCAAGACGAATACAGCTCATGCGTCTAGATGATCATTTGATCCACTCGACTCTGCATCGCTTCGATTCTCTGCATAGCCAGAGGCAATCAATTTTCGAGAGAAACGCGTCCAAACGGCCCTTGACAGTATCGTCAGTCCTGCCAGGGGAATCTCTCTGACTTATCTGCAAGAGACATAATTAGTAGTCCATGCGTGGCCAATGTAACATGTCTATAACGCCCACATGAACCAGCGCGCCATCTCTCGATTGGTGCTCACACTTATTCGAGTTTCAAACTGTTGCCCTCCATAGATAGATACACCATACAAACGTGAGCGGGGACTTGTGGTGCCGGGGATTGTCACAAATCCTTCACATTCGTTGTCATAGCAACCGTCTATGTAGTTGTTGGACGTCCAAAAACAAAGATACTTGGTTCATCGTCACCAAGTCGACGTGGATACACCATCCATCCAACCTCTATGATCTCCTCTCTGTCTCCAAACATGCTACTGGGCCAAATTTGGCTGAGACTAAAATCAACATCGTAAGCAACGTCTGGTTTCCATATAGTGAAATTAACAGAGACTGCAGAGATTGGGTTATCATCGGCGTTGAAAGTCATAGTAGCATACTCATGTTCGCGATTATCAGGACCAGTAGCATCTGGTTTGATACGGTTTCTTCTTCCTCTCCCGTTTAAAAATTGTCTCACTGATCCCGCTCTTTCGACATCTTCCCGTTTGATTTCCCTGATCACCACTGTGTCCTCTGGGCACTCACTCTTAACGCCCAACTTTGAAATATTTTCGTTTAAGTTGGAAATATTTAACCTCGACGACTTTAGTTTCGGTGTTTTCTCCAAACCCTTTTCACGCACAAACAGACAGAAACGCATGTCAACACTTTCTAAATTTTATTTTATAATCTGTTAGCAGTCTAATCTGTGAGGTTGAAATTACTACCCGCGTGATATTATCATGTGCGTACTTCACAAATATTTAATCACTGAATTTTACGCAAAGAATGCTATCTCCAAACTTATCCTGCGTGTTGTCGTTTTCCTTCTCTGCAAGACCTCCAAACTTATACATTCGAGACTATGTCAAGATTTTCCGTAAGTGCCATCAAAGGATGCATCATCACCGGTTTTCCATAAACGCAGCCAAGACATCCATTACCCGACTCTGGTTACTTTTGATTGATAAGTGCTCACACCTGTAACAAAATCATGAGTTCAAGTATCTGCACTAGCTGACATTTCATTACTTGCATCAAGTTTTGTCTAAGACGACCATTGATTTCATGGCTGAGGTGGGTGAAGTGAACAAGGCAACAGTTGGACCTGTTGTTCTAAGAAGGACGAAATAGATGTTCACCAGTATGATAATCTAACAGTTGATGCTATGAGTTTAAAATCAATGGCGAGGAGCCTCTCTGCTTGATAAATTGTAGTCGACCACAGCATCAGGCATCACAGGCGAGGATATAACAAGCCGTACAACATTCCGAAGAATGAGTACCATGTGCTTATCCAAAAACACAACATCCTCAATCCTCGCATCTGTGTTATCAATAAAGACATTCTCTGATCGGTGCATCACTGCAAAGTGGTGGCTTCCCTTTTCTAACCCTAGTATGATCAATTTCCAGTTCCTTGAGCACGCTCTCTAACTCTGCTGTTTTTCCTTCCAGTTTTTCCATTTGGGTACCATGTGCCTTCGAAACAGATCGCTGATGATTACACAGAATTGCAACCTCCTTGTTTGCACACTGATAATCAACAGTCTTCTCTGAAGAAGTGCCACCAGTTGTGTCTTGAAGAAGTCTGTCCAAAGTAATGGATGTATTGTATGTTCTGAAGACTTTTGCTGTAAGGTCAGGCATAATTGCCTCAAGATGGGCATTCAGCTTACTTGTGTCAAGCTTATCAAACAAGTCATCCCCTTCACTTTTACCCGATTTGAAGTCAACAATGGCTGTGAAGACTCGTTCGTCTACCTCAATTGTGTTGAAGTAGCGAATGGAATCCTTACCGAGGAAATCGAATTTCAGAGACCTTGTAGGAAGTAATGTCACATTTTCCACTTTCAATGTGCAACAACCCACTGTATCTGCCTCGTCATCATCCTTCTCGTTGCCAGCTCTCAGAGCAAGCCTATCAACAAGATACGTTGCCACTGCAATCTGCCTATTGGTCTCATCTCGTGACGTAAAACGTCTGGTATATGTTGTTCGAATGTTATCTATGTAATCCTTGAAGATTCTGGCCTTCTCATATTTTTCTCTGTCACTTTGGCATTTCAAAGAACTACTGGGAGCCAAGAATACATATTTGAAATCATGAAGGAAACCCTTATCTGAAATTCTGCTTGATGTTTTAGGCTTTCAATTTTCTTGAATATTGTCTCCATAACCTGAGGAATAATTGCTATTTCACCACCATCACCATAACCAGTGCCCATGGTATATGTCTTACCAAAATCATTCTTGGGCAGCACAATCGATTTTGATATCTGTTACAACACCATCCATGAATCAAGATATCGATTTTGATATCTGTTACAACACCATCCATGAATCAAGATAAAGTACTGGGAGGGTTTTCTGCGAGGATTTTCTTGAAATACACATATATATAAAGTTAATTTATATTTTTTTTAATTGGAAAACTTTTAAATATTAAAAAATTGGGTTTTAATGTTTTTAATATATGGTTTTCAATGTTTAACAAATTGAAGATTAAATTGAAATATAAGTTAATTAATTAAAAGTTTGGAAGACAATTAAAATTAAAAAAAAAAAAATTAAATTGAAATATAAGTTAATTAATTAAAAGTTTGGAAGAAAATTAAAATAAAAAAAAATAATATTTTTTATTAAATAGTTTTGAAGAATTGGTAAAATAATACAAATTGTTTAAATGGAAAATGTTGTTGAAGATGCCAAATGGAGAGGAATTTGTACAAAGAATTTGGTAGAATTATAATATGTCTCTTCTTCTTTTAATCTAGATTCAAAGGGAATACCAAAATAGGGGGGAGATATTACTCAAAACATATTGTTTTTCCCCATTCACATATTATGTTTTGCTTAATATCATCCCTCATCCTCACCATCATAAATAAGATATAATTAACTAATTACTATCAATAATATATATATATATATATATATATATATATATATATATATATATATATATATATATGATTTTTTTTAATGCCTTGGTTTAGATTTTCTATGTTTTTGTCTTTTTTTGACAATATTAAATCCGATGAGAATTGGCTAGATTTGCATATTTGAGTGGTTACCTCTGTCTAATCTGAGTGCTCCAAAAGTTTTTGTAATTTTTGTGTAGATTTATATTGTTGAATTCAGATAAAAGGACTAAAATGTAAAACAATTAGACAACACCTTTTTAAATTGAAAATCTTTTAAATATAAAGAAAGAAGTTTTAATCTTTTTTAAATCTCTCATATTTAATAATTCGAAAATTAAATTAAGATATAAATGAATTAATTAAAAGGTTTGGAAAAAAATTTAAATTATAAAATTCAAATTTGTTTATTAAATAATGTTGAAGAATTTGTAAAAAAATACAAGTTCCTTGAATCAAAAATGTCGTTGAAGATGCCAAATGGAGAGGGATATCTGCAAAAACTTTAGTAGAAGTAGAGTATGTCTCTTCTTTCAATCTAGATTGAGAGAATACAAAAAATATATCTTCAATATCCATAATATAATCCTAAAAGTCAAGGTTGGAAGTTCCATGGAATGACAGAATTTCAGGCATGACAACATTGCTTTATGAACATATTGGATAATAGAAGAGGAAAACCATTATTTTTCTTATAATTCCTTCTATCCTCCTAATTACAGGAGACAAAAACGAGAAAGGTTCCATCATCATGAAGAGATGAAGATGTATAACAAATTTTACATTAAACCATTGTTTTTCTTATAATTCTTTCTATCCTCCTAATGACAAGAGACAAAAACGAGAAAGGTTCCATCATCATGAAGAAATGAAGATGTATAATTTTTTTTACATGAATAGAATATTGTCTTGAATTTCATTGAACTAAGAGTACTCATGGACATTAATGAAATGACCAAATTATGCATCTTTCAACATGTACACCAAGCTAAGCATTGCATGCATAACCATCTTCAAACTAGCCTATTATTTATGGAGAACAACTTTCAAACTAAATATTATTTTCAATCACTACTAAAATATATAAAACACATCCTTCTGAGTTTAAAAAATATATGTATTGCAATACAAAATGTAGTAATTATTCTATCTTGAACAAGTGCTAATATGATAACACATCTATTTGATTTATCTATTATGTAGCATATAAATAATGTAAAACCAACCCAATAGAAAATGAACTCTTATATGATCATATTATTCTTTTCAAATCGAACTTGATACACCATGTAAAGTAATTTTAGGCAGAGACACAATCAAGAATTTTTGGAAGTCATGGCAATTTTTTGGGAAAATATGGATAACACCTAAGCACTCCATGATTAAGAACAAATTGTTCAACATTGTTTAAACAAGTTTCACTTTTTATATATGTTATAGAAAATGTAGTTGTCTTACCAGAAACTCTCACGTGAAACACGTGTCTTAAGTATTTGACTTATTAGGTATTAAGAATTTAAAAAAAATAACACGAATCTTTCCAAATAGCCTATCTACTACCACAAGAAAAATGTAGGCCACCTATTGTGGTGGTTTTATTGGATGTATATTGTTATCACATGATTTGTACTTGTGGAAAGCCCCACTACAAGTCCTCAAATCTTGCGTAACTATAGAAGATCCTACCACTATCTTTTCTTTTTTTGTAAGTGAGTGTGAATTCCTATATTACTGAGAGAAGTTATGATACAAAAAAGAAAAGGGGAGTCCCTTGATCTACCAAAAAGGAAACCAGATCAGGGATCCCGAAGTTGCGCTGTCTGAGATAGCAGGGGGAGGGCTGGGCCGCCACCATGGGAAACCAACCCAGTTCTCCAAAGACCAGTTTGATAAACTGAAACATAACATATACAAAAAGACATAACCATAAAAATGGGGAAGCTCCTACACTGAATACAACTTGACCAGGGGCTAATCCTACGCTAGTCCAGGATGATGGGATGCCTTTCGTCTTCGCCGTTTCTAGCCTCGTTCTCCTTTCGCTGCTCCATTGTGCGCATCTTTCTGATACAAGCTGGTGTTCCACTTCGGTTTGTTGGAGTGATGTCCATGTGGTGGACATAACATAGGTAAAGGTGGAATTGGACTACCATTCGTTTCATTTTTTCCTTCTGGCTCCTCTGGTCCTCAACTAGTCTTTTTGCATTGGCCTCCAGGTTGCTGAGGCGACTTATAATTTATGTGAGCACCTTCTTGTGGTCTTTGATTTCCTCCTTACTGGTCTCTTTCCGGTCAGCACTCATCTTGCCTATCAACATTTTTGTTCGCCATGCCTCCTCCACCGTTTTGTGGTAGAGGGTTGTTCTGGGATGTGTGGCCCTTGGGTCCCTTATCCCGTCCGCTTCCTGAATGAGTTCCATCCAAGATTTACCCTTGTGTGTGGTGTTGATTTATCTCTCCCACCTGTTGATGATCACTTTGCCCTTTGGATTGATCTGCATGAGAAAGGTACCCTTGGCTTCTCTAGCCACTTGGTCCATCCTTGTAATCCTCCGGGGGCTTGGTGGGGGATCTTTCTTCTGGGGGCCTCTCTTACTATGGGTTTTCTTCATTCGTACCATCTCGTCTTGATTGTGGTGGTTTTTTCTTTGGGTTCTTCTCCTGTTCCTATTCGTCCCTTCCTTGTAAGTAAGATGGCCTTTGTAATTGCTTCTCTTCGGTCTGTGGCTATTCCTGATGTTTCTTCTTTTATGGGATCTCCCCTGCTATGGGTTTTCCCTGGCAATCATGGGTCGCTCATAAAGGTGTACCTTCTCGTCCTTTTTCACTATTTCGGAGTATGTGCTCTTGGTAGCTCTGTCGTCATCCCTGCATCGATCCTTTGCCCTGCATGTTATACGAAAATCATTACCACTCCCCGTATCTGTACTTGGGTGAGGTGTACCCATACTTGGCCATGGAAAACCCTTTTGTTCTTCATCCTTTGCCGCCTGTTGATTATCTTTTCTATTTTCCCACGAACAACTCTTGTACTTCTTCGTATTGATAGGACCGTGGTGTTGTACTTCCTCTTATTGTGTGACCTGGATCTACCTTGTAACTCGTGTTTGAGTGGTGGATTATCAAATTCTGCCTAGATCCTACGTGCCCTTTAGTTATTCATGCGCCTCCATCCTCGATGTGGTCATATGTACTTTGGCTACCATCACAGTCTTTTGTCGCTAGTTGGATGCAGTCCATTCGGAACTGACCATTCGGGATGGTACTCCAGATAGTGTCCAGTTTTGGTCCTTCCTTGTCGACCTGCTCGTTAGCAATTCTGTCCGCCAATCCATTTGCTGACCTCTGTACCCAGCGCAACTCCATTGTGATCCCCGTCTGCAAGTGCTCTTGAATGTTTTGCAGGGAATGTGCCAAGTGCCAGTGTCTCTGAATTTTGCCCACTCTGGTACCATTTTGGAGTCTCCTTACTTTGTTGATAACCAGTGTGGAATCTCCTTCCACTATGGCATTTGTCATCCCTTCCCGGCTTAGAATCTTGAGGCCAGTCTCTAGGGCTCCGAATTCCACGGCATTATTGGTTGAGTTTCCCAGACTCCCAACGTACATCCGGATGATATTTCCTTTACTGTTCCTGATTACTCCCATTCCTATCAGTCTTGGGTTACCTTTCGATGCCAATTGAAATTTAGCTTGAGGGAGCCTTCTGGTGGTGGTTTTCAGTTGTGCTCACCTAGTTGGAGTTGCGGTGTGTGTCTTACCTGATTGGGGTTGCGCCCGTCTTTCAGGTGGAAGGCTTCTAGATTTCGGGAGTCCTGGTCTGTGAGTTGCACTCTTCTTGTCTATGAGTTGCGGCTTTGTACTGTTTCTCTTGTCATGGATATTATTGTTTCCTTGATCTTCCCTTCCAGCCAGCTTTGGTTCCTGAAGATGCACCAGTTCCTTTCCTTCCATATTTCCCATATGATCATTCCTGGGATGAGGGTCCAACAGAGATTCACCTCTTCGGTTTCGCTGTATTTCTCTTTTCAGATGTTGATAGTTGTGGAGATGTTACCTCAGATCCTATTGGATTGTTGGAAGATACCTGCCCCCCAGTCCCAAATTTCTGTTGTGTAGGTGCATTCGTCAAGGAGATGGTTCGTTGTTTCTTCCTTGGCTTGACAGAGGTGACATCTGGAAGGACCTATGAATCCCCTTTTCCTTAGGTTTTCCCAACTTAGAATTCGGTTGTGGAGAATTAACCATTGGAATATTTTTATTTTTGGCCAATGGGGGTTGTTCCAAAGCTTATCCCATTGTTGCATCGGGTATTCTTGATCCTGGTCCGCGATATAGTGTCAGAATTATTTTATATTGAATTCCCCACCGTCTTTTTGTCCCCATCTCAGCTGGTCATTTCTTTCTGTGATTGTTATTTTTCATCTCCCCAATTCCTCCTCCACTTCTTTTACTATTGTTGTGGTTTAGTCTCTATTCTGTGGAGTGAGAGTGTCCCGGATTCTCCATTTGTTGCGATTTGTTTCTTGTTTCCACTAATGGCAGACTCTGGTTTTACCTTGCACGATCAACTTCTGTTGGAGTTCCTTCCTGTCCGGGTTCTCCATTCTAGGTTCCTATTGCCAGGTGTCCTCCCAGAATCTAGCAGTTCTGCCATTCCTTACTTCCCAAAGGCTATGTGTCTGAATCTAGGCTTTGTTGCACCAGGCTAGGTTCCAGATGGATGAGCCTTCCCTGGTGCCTTTGAAGCAGATTATGTCCTAGTCTCATATGTTCGGGGCATACTTTGCCTTCCACAGGTTTTCCCATGGTGTAGTAGTTTCTTTGACCCAACGCCACCAGAGTTTTCCCCTGTAGGCGTCATTGGTCACTTGTGGTTCTTATAGCCCCATGCCTCCTTTGCTTTTTGGTTTACAGACCTTATCCCAATCCACCAGGGCCCATTTTTTCTTTGTTTCCGCTCCTTGCCGCAGGAAGTCCCTTTGGATGGTTCTTATTTTTTGTAGTATCCCCTAGGGGTTTGGGAAAACATACATCATAAAGGTTGGAATTGCTTGCAAAACTGACTTGGTCTGAATAAGTCTTCTAGCTAGGTTGAGGGATCTATACGTCTAATTTTTCACCCGCTCCTGTAGCTTGTTGATTATTCCTTCCCAGGTTGACATTTTGTAAGCTTTGTCTATCAGGGGGATGCCCAAATACTTAGTTGGGAGTGCTTTGCGTTCAAAGCCCAAAATGTTGGCCAAATTTCTTTGGATTGTGGGGTTGGTATTGAAGAAGAAGATCATAGATTTGGAATGGTTGATCTCTGCACCAGAGGCTTCCCCAAACTCTTCTAGGATTTGTTTGTAGCTTTAGCTTCCTTGAATGTGGGTATGCCATGAAATAAGGTGTCGTCGATGAACTGTTGGTGTGTGGAAGTAGGGAAATTTTCAAAAGGTTTGATACCTGTTATTTCACTTGTTGCAGTTGCGCTTTTTATGCTTCGACTGAGACCTTCCATTATCAGAATGAACATGAAGGGGGACATCGAGTCACCTTGTCTAATGCCTCTTGTGGGCTAGAAAGGTTTGGCATGGGATCCATTTATTAGTAGCGAGTAGCTTGTTGTGGATACTAGGTTGACTATCCAGCTGATCCAGTGCTGGGTGAAACCAAAGGCTTCCAAAGTCTTGACCATATAGTGCCAACTAATTTTGTCATAAGCTTTTTCTAGGTCCAGTTGTATTATCATTCCCCCTCTCTTCTGAAGCTTCAGGGTGTGGATAAGCTCGTGGGCATGGATTATATTGTCCATTATTTGTCTTCCTTCCATGAAGCCTGTATGTTATTGTGAGACCAGTGTGGTTAGGAGGGGTTTCAATCTATTTGCTATAACTTTGGAGATTATCTTACAAACCACATTGCACAACGCTATAGGTATGTAACGATCAAGGGTTTTGGCTTCATTTTCTTTGGGGATTAGTGTAATCATTGTAGCATTTAACGCTTTTAGAATGGAGGATGAACTTCTAGAGTCTTCCACTACCCTATAAACGTCGTGTTTGACAATTTCCCAACAGGCTTTGAAGAACTCCATTATGAAGCCATATGGACCTAGGGCTTTCCCATTGGGCATTTCCTGGAGTACTTGGTGAATTTCCTCCTTAACAATGGGTTTGTTTAGGTTGTTGTTTTGTTCCTCAGTGACCAGGCGGGGGATATGTTGGATTATCCTTTGTATGGCCTCCGTTCTGTCTTGGTTGGGTTCCTGGGATATCCCATGGAAGTGGTTTACCAAAGTAGTTTCAATCTCCTTATGTGACTCTCACTCTATTCCATCCTGGTCCTTAATCTTCAATATTTTGTTATGGGCTCTTCTGGCCATGGTTGTTCTATGAAAAAACTTGGTGTTCCGCTCTCCTTCCTTTAGCCATCTGATAGGGGACTTTTGTCTCCAAAGTGTTTCTTCCTGTTGGCATCGAGCTTTCCATTCCTGGGTCATCTAGATCTCTTCCTTTTTCCGATCCTCCGTATAGCCCTCCGAAATGCAGGTTTCCTGGAGTTTTTTCATTTTTTATTCTATGTTGTTTTTCTCTTGGTTTATATTCCCAAAAGTGTCCTTGTTCCAATCCTTGAGCTTATATTTGATGTAATTTAGTTTCTTATAGAGTTTGAACATCCTTGTCCCTTTCTCTGGTTTCTCCTCTCACCACCACTGTTTGATTCTTTCCTTGAAAGTCGGGTGTTCAATCCAAGATTTCTCAAATCTGAAGGGTCTGTTCTTTGGTGTGGTTTGGAACCCTACTTCCAGTTGCACTTGCCAGTGATCCAATCCCCCCCAGGGAAGGATGTTGCAATCTAAGGTTATCCCCTGCATAATGATTGACTCCTATTGGCATAGGGGCAGAACCAGGGTTCAACGCTACAACAACACACCAACAAAGCCCTAACTACCGACCCTTTCGACAACACCTGTGAAGTAGATGAAGTCTCACCCGAAGTAGAGGCAGGGGTGATTGCAAGACTCAGGTGTCTACAACCTTATATGGGACACATATATGTGATTATAGTACTCAATAAAGCACTTAGCACCGTCAGTTCTGCAATATACAATCAATAATCACTTCGCTGATAAAACAAGGCTTCACAACATTCACATTGATATAACATATTTAAGCACTTAACATCAATAGTTAGGTCAGTTCTAGCAGATCAAGCACTCATCACATTCATATAGATCAGATCTAACATTCTCACATGTCATTAGCACTAAGCATAAGAAAATATATCTAATCATCTCAAAACACTTAGCAAAAGAAGACATAAACAAATTAAGACAAGCACAAAGAAAGACAACACAATGTTTACGTGGTTCACCCCCACCTCGGGGATATGTCCACTAACTCTTCTTATTTATTGTCTTTAGTCAATCAGTTACAAGCACAGATCCATCAAAATCCTACTCTGCATAGGATAGAAGATCTACGCATCTCGCTAGATCCTTCTTCCTTGCGATACAACACAAAGCCTTCCACCATCTGTTATAACCACTTGCACTTAGCTTTGCAAGTCTCTTACAGTCATGCAAAAAACACTTGCGCTTAACATACATCACATATATGCCTATTCAACTACTTCTTACATTTCCTAACCTTCTATTTATACATATAAAATAGGCCTAAACATGGGTAAACCCATGGGTCGACATCCCAATCCCATTACATAATCCCCAAAACCCAAAAATGATCCAAAAGTGGGCCGAGATCCCATGATCTCCGCTTCATCTTGCACTCCTCCTTCGACAGGCTGCCGAAGTCCAAAAATAGGTCAATCTGACCGAGAATCTCCCAAAACTTGGTCAAGGGTCAACATGCCCCCAACACTCACCTATGACTCGTCCCGAGCCACTCTGATCTGACCAGTTCTACTTCGAAGGCCTCGAGCTTGGATTGAGCTACTTTGACCTGCTTCTATGTGATGACCTCTTGCTCGGTGAAATCTTGGATCACTGCGTCGTTCATGGGCCTTTCTAGGTGTTGTTCTACTGCAATGACAACCTGTTCTAGCTCCGTTCCTCGGCTTTCAACCTCTGTGAATAATTGACATGACTTATCTTGCACTAGTTGAAGCCGTTGAGTAACTTCCATCACTCTGCTTTGAATCATATGGATCTGCTGTTGGGCGGTGCATTACTCTTGAGACCACTTCATTCTTTCCATAGCCGACAAGGCCTTTAGCTGTGCCTGTAGTGTGTTTTCATGCTGCTTTTCTTCCTTGAGCTGCAACTCTAATGCCTGTAACTCTGGATTCTCAGTGAGTTTTTCATATGTTTGGGTACTACAGTAACTCAACTGCTTGCACTCCAAGGCAAGAGATTTTAGTTTTTCAAATGTGTTGCGGGCAGTTGCTTCCCTTTGGTCTCTTACATCTTGAGGGGTCTCAGGCATAGTGCGAAGCTCCGAGTCTGCTATGTGCTGTTGGATTACTTCTTCAAGTTGTGCCACCTACTGTGGAACTCTCTCTTTGGTCTTTACTTCTACGATTATCACAAAGCGAAGTGCTATGTGAACCATTTCATTTACTTCGATTTGATCTGCAAGAAACTGTTCCTTGCTTTGCTGCAGTTGTGCTTTTTCTTCATCCCACTTCGCATGTAGAGCAAGCTTTTCCCATTCTGCAGTACTGTGTTATTCTACAAGGTCTCCCTGTACTTGTGCCAAAGCCTGGGTAGCTTGCGTTGTTTCTTCCTGAGCTCATCGAAGGTGAGCTTTGACTGTATCAACGATGCGATGGAGTTGAGCTAACTCATCTCCTAGTTATGATGTTCCTGCTGACAGAGGTGCATTGGAGACTGCGCGGCTGGATTGTAGTGCCTACTGCACTCCTTGGAGATCATCCTTAATCCGACGGAACACCTCCTCCTGCTTAGCTTCTTGCTTCTTTGCTATCTCCAATGAAGCATCATTCAGGGCTACTATGATGGAATCAAATTTGTCGGAGGTGAGGATGTTCTGCATTTTGGTCATGGTTGCTTTCACTTTATTCTGAGATGAAGGTTTTGGCAGGGAAGCCTTCCTTTTCTTCGAGGGATCCTCCTCGTCTCTAGGCGATGTAACCTCACCTTTCTTCTGTTCAACTTCTATGCCATACATCTCTCCACCATCTCCTCCTTGCTCTGTTAATATGTAAGTGATATTCATGGATGTGTTGTCTAAATCATGGACTTGTTCGGTCTTCTTTATCTTGCTAGGTCCGAGTGTATCCGACGCAATTTCTGAACTATCTAAATCAGATATCTCCGCAGGATCTACTGGAATGAGGAGGTCCGCCGACTAGTCCTTGGTGATTTATTCTAAGTCCTCCTCTATCATCTTGTAGTAAGATTGAAGTTGTTGCTTGTTCTCGTCAGTGCATGCTGTAATATAAATGAAATGGTGGTCCATGCTGAATTTCATTAAAGGCCGAAACCTATGGAGAGTATTTGGCATGATGCGAGGCTCGGACTGGATAGCTAACTTCAACTGATTGTAATATGTGTGGAATACGACATTTGACTGCCATTTCTTGTTCATGTCACTTGAATACCACATTGTACTGAACTTTGTGGCTAGAGGTTCAAAGGGCTCGATGTCCGGGAAGGTCGCACCTTCCGACATCTCCCATGCGATGAAAGCAATCAGGATTATAAGCCAACTGAAGTGGAACTCGTATCCTTTATCTTTCACTTCCCTATAGTCCAGTTCCAACTGGTTCACGAGGTACTTCACCCAATTCATTTGTGCACTTTCCTGCGAGGTCGACTACAAAACCAGTCACTTGGGTGGGTCGGTTCTTGCGGACTAACTTTCCTGCGATCAATTTATAGGCTAGGCGCACTGTGCCACTTTGGATAGAAGCTACCTTGTAGCCTCACGTGCCCTACTCGACATCTCCGTAGGTGTCCTTGATCCTTTGTTCTAGAGAACGATCCATTGCTTTTTCGGGGTAGAAATCCTGTGGGTCAGGGCCTTGCATACTCATCCCTGTGATCTGATTGATCAATGTTGGATCCACTGTGATACGATGGTTTAACCACAAGTATCCACCATGGTAACATGACAACATCATCTTGACGCATGCATTCACTTCTTGGTGTCTTCCAAAGTGAGGAATATTGATGACGTTGAGCAGTTTGGACTACACGAGGTTATGGGTCCATGACTAAGGGACAATCTTTGAATTCTTTCTTTTTGTTCTGGTCAAGTACTTATGTGGGGCGAGCATGCTGTAGAGCTTCTTGTCGCTGAGGTTGAAGTCGCTAAACTTCAACGCTGCTATATTTTCTTGATCTGCACGAACTGCACGTATCCCCTTCGGGAGGTACACAGTGACCAATTCGTACTCAAAGTCTTTGGGCACACTGTCTCGATTTATTGCGCCACTCAGAGGTGGTAGATAGCTAGGTAAAATGCTCAAAATCAACTTAGCATTCACGAGATCGTCTCTGTGCTTGGTTCGCTTCTCATTTGCAGGCCGTGATGGTCTGGATCAAGCAGTGGACGGAGAGGCCGACAGTCCTCTTGTCAATGATGCTTGTAGACCGGTAGACAATCCTCTCTCTGACATGACTCTTTCAGTCATCAAGTCAAGGAGTACTTATGTTACTGATTCTTCAACTGCAGTGATCTCGTCGGACATACGCGCTTGAGATTAATAATATCGGGTTCACAATTAATTCAGATACTGCACTAGAATAAAAAACAAGAGGGAAATGATCACTATATACAATTCACTTGGTCTGCGGGCTCAAATTCTTGGTTAGCAAAAGTATTCTCCATGGATGGCGCGATGGGATAAATAGGCCACTCGACAATGGTTCGCTTGTAATGGGTATGAAGCCTTATTAACTCTTGTTCTGTTCGTTATGGCACGATCCAATGGTCTGGTGTCAAGCGATGAATGTTTTTCAAGCCATTCAGAGCTACAGTTGAATGGATATATCGGTCCCAACGACTATATTGCCTCCCCATGGAGAAGTGCCATGTGTCGCTGTTATGATATCCCGACGAAGCTCCCATTCTGCAAATTTTCTGTCTATGAAGTTCCCTCTGGAACCTTCTGTAACTTTTCAAAATTATCTCTCTTCTTACTTATCTTTCTAGCCTTCCTCCCCGTGAGCTTCATCTTGTTAGTCCTTTTTCCATTCTGATTCTTATCGTCTTTGGACATAGTTACTGCACGTTGTTGAGATTCTTTCCTAGGATTCATGATTAACACCTCTTCTTTATTCGAGCTAGGTACTTCAGTCTTTTGCGAGTCTTCTAATTTTCTTGTACCTTCAACATATGGGTCTCTAGTGTTAAGTAGCTTTGACCTATTCTCCTGTTCTTCAATCAAGTATGCGATCCTTCTAGTCATGAAATCTTTTAACTCTTGTCTCTTCTTCTCCAAAACTTCTTCTTATTCTTTTCGTCTGTCTTGATCTCTTTCAATCCAAGGTTTCCCTAGTAACATGATAAACAAGGCACGGTCCTCAATAAATTTAATCATCTCAAAATCTTCTTCTTTCGAAGTTCCATTGGCATTCATAGATATCTGAGTGATATTTCCACATAGGTTTACCGGTTTTCCTTTGAATAACCCTATTCCTCCTAATGAGGGAATCATAGCAGGCCTTCTAGCTTCCCAAGTTCTCTCTGCCATGATATTCACCTGTGTTTCCTCATCTAGAACACAGTCAATGTCGAAGTCTCCTATTCTTGCTTCAAGGCATTCCTTGTCTTTAAAGTTCTCTGATAATCTAACATGTCGATGGTCATTCAAGGTTTCTTTCATCTGTAGCAATACCTTCTCTGATTCTTTCTGGGGTTCTTCTATAGCCTTAGTTTATGGATTTTCCTCAGGGTTTTCTTGTCTTATGTTCATACTTTGAAGCTTAGAAATCATTCTAGGAAAATCCAACACTTCATGGTTCATAGATTTTCAACAAAGACAACCAAGTCTTCTCCTAGGGCATGCCTTAGCAAGATGTCCCATTTTTCTGCAACTATAATAGAGGGTTAATCCTCTCTTTCTTTTAAATGATCCTCAACCTCTCATGTACTGCGCATTAGGATCATAGGAGCTAACCTCCAATAAATTCTTTCTAGGATCCTGCATCCATTTGTTAGTCCAAACATTATTTCTATGCATAGGTATAACATATCTTTCACTATTCTTATTAGATCTAGTCATATCAAATCTTCTTTCATCTATTAATACCCTAGTTTTCAAAATAGGACATACTCTATTAAACATACCTAGATCCATACTCTAGAAAAAAAAAATTTCCACTTATCTTACTTCTACAGAGCACAAAGCTTCCAGATCTAAAACTTTTAACTATTCTTATCTTTATCAGAGCACAGAGCTTGCAGATATTACCTCTTTTTAATCAAGAATTCCCACTTTTACCTTTCTTAGGGCACAAAGCTTCCATATCTTACCTCTTTTCTTCATATCAGACTTCTTTTCCTTAGCATAGAGCTTCTTAGGTCAAGTAGAATGCTGCACACTAGGGCAACAGATCTACGCACAAATATTTCATAGTTTCAAGATGGATCTTTTCACAAATATTCTTCTTTCTCAGTGCCCAACAATCATAGTTTCAGGTCCCGACAATGGAACCATTTGTTGGCACAGGGGAAAACCTAGGGTTCAACGCTACAACAACGCACCAACAAAGCCCTAACTACCGACCCTTTCAAAAACACCTGTTAAGCAGATGAAGTCTCACCCGAGGTAGAGGCAGGGGTGGTTGCAAGACTCAGGTGTTTGCAACCTTAGCTAGGACACAGATCTGTGATTATAATACTTAATAAATCACTTAGCACTGTCAGTTCTTCAATATACAATCAACAATCACTTCACTGATAAAACAGGGCTTCACAACATTCACACTGATATAACGTATTTAAGCACTTAGCATCAATATATAGGTCAGATCTAGTAGATCAAGCACTCAACACATTCATATAGATCAGATCTAACATTCTCACATGTCATTAGCACTAAGCATAAGAAGATCTATCTAATCATCTCAAAGAACTTAGCAAAAGAAGACATAAACACATTAAGACAAGCACAAAGCAAGACACCACAATGTTTACGTGGTTCACCCCCACCCCAGAGCTACGTCCACCAACTCTTCCTCTTTATTGTCTTCGATCAATTGGTTACAAGCACAGAGCCATCAAAACCCTACTCCGCATAGGACATAATATCTGCGCAACTCGCTAGATCATTCTTCCTTGCGATACATCACAAAGCCTTCCACCATCTGTTACAACCAATTGCACTTAGCTCTACAAGTCTCTTACAGTCATGCATAAAGCACTTACACTTAGCATACATCACATATATTCCTATTCAACTACTTATTACATTTCCTAGCCTTCTATTTATACATACAAAATAGGCCTAAACATGGGTAAACCCATGGGCCAACATCCCAATCCCATTACATAATCCCCAAAACCCAAAAAGGATCCAAAAGTGGGTTGAGATCCCATGATCTCCACTTTGTATTGCACTCCTCCTTCGACAGGCTGTCAAAGTCCCAAAATAGGTCAATCTGACCAAGAATCTCCCAAAACTTGGTCAAGAGCAAACAACTCCAATACCAAGAATCTGTCGAGTCTTGTTGCTACTTGATACTGGTTCATTAATTTATTGTTCTAGGTGAACTGACCATTATTAGTTTTGAGGTCTACCATCTCCACTGTGTCTATGAACTTTGAGAATTCTTCCACATCCCTATCCAATCTTTTTGTACCTCCTTTTTTCTCCACAAGTGACGTGATGATGTTGAAGTCCCCTGATAGGATCCATTGGAGGTTGTTGGATTGGGTTTTAAGGTCTTCTAGGTATCGTATCATTCCTTTCTTTTCCTCTGACACCTGGGGCCCATACACATTAGTGCATAGGATCACCTCTGTGTTTCCAATGATTTTCATGCGAATCATAACGGTGTGTCTGGTCACTTTGGCTACTATTAGGCTCAATACTTGTGGATTCCACAAGGTGAGAATACCTCCTTCCATTTGGTGGCCTCCGATAACCACCATCTTGTACTTGCACCATTTTTTTTTACTGATTGTCTCCATTCTGTCTGTAGTGCATTTTGTCTCTTTAATGATACATAGATCTGGTTGTTTATGCTTTAGTCTATTTCTAAGGATTCTTCGCTTTCTCGGGCTGTTTAGGCCTCTTATATTCCAATTTATAACCTCCATTTAAACATGTGGGGGGAAGTTGGGGAAGCGTTTCTTGATCTTACCTAAGTTTATCAATAGCGTTCCAAGCTCCTATAGGGATACGATATTTGATTTCCTGCCTTTTTTCCTCCTCGTTTGCTTGGGTGAGAGCTGTGGTTGTCCCTCACCAGCTTTGAGTCCTAGGTGTCCTATCTCCCCATGTGTGCGCTTATTCCTCTAGATTTGGCTTCCTCCCTTAGGAGAAATAGGTATTGAATGCGGTTAAGTTGCTCTGTTTTTACGTTGTCTACTCCCTATCTTTTCCATTGCTCCAGTATGTTCGGGAGATCTATCCCTTCCTTTTCCAAAAGGTCTCTGAGATCAGGATCTTCTATGCCTACTTCGCTTGGGGTCATTTCCTCATCTCCCTCTGCTTCTTGCATGGGGGTGTTGTTGTCTCTGGTTTCTCCATCCATCGGGGTTTCACAACTCCCTTGTTCCTTCTTGTTACTTGGCTGATCAGTGGGCTCGTTTGTTTCTTGTTCTCTGACTTCTTGAGATTTTGCCACATCCTTTTTGTATTCTACCCCTTTATTGGTTTTGTCCCTTCCTTCCATTTTATTCTGGGTCTCTGGGTTATTTCCTGCTGGGGTTTTACTCTGCTTTTTGTTTTCTCTGCTTCTGGGGTTCGGTTTTATAAACCCATCCTCATCCTGCTGTGGTTTGGGGTTTTTCCCTTCCTATTTTTTATTAAGAGGGAATTCTCTGATCAGGTGGCCATGTTCATGGAATCTTCTACATCTGAAGAGGATCTGTTTGTAATCTATGTTTTGGATCCATTCCTCATCCCTGAATTCCAGACTTATGGCTTCTGGGAGTGCTCCAGACACATCCATCTCTATGCATATTCTTGTGTAAGATGTATATCTCCCTTTTAGGGTGGTTTCTGAGGTCTTCACATATTTCCCCAGTTTGTTTCCTATTTCTTTGAAAGTAGAGGGAAACCAATAGTCTAAGGGTAAGGAGTAAAATCTCAACCAGACCAACACCTTTTTGAAAGTCTCTTTTTCCAGGGAGAAATTTTCCTTCCATGGTTGCATATACAGTCCTGCTGAGGCGTGGAAGTATGGACCTCCCTCAAAGACTCTATCCCTGTCCTCTAGGTTTATGAATATTGTTGTGAAGAAGCCTTTCGAGCTCAGGTGGAGCTCCACTTATCTGTTTGGGTTCCATTGATATTTAATCCAGCTGCACAACTTTCTTTCTGTGGGCCACAAACCCATGAACTTATAGATTAGCACATGTGTCTTCATCTGGTCATTGTAGAGTTTCATTTGCGAATCCTCAAGTATCACCTTGGGTATCATTGTTGTTTTCGATTTGCACGGGTTTCACCCTTCTGTCCCATTGGGATTCACTGTATCTTGCGCCTCACTCTGAGTTTCTCTGGCGTCTTCTCCCATGCACTTTCTTTTTCCCTGGTTCCTTTCATGACCTTTTTCTGGGTCTGATTCTGAGGTGCCTATCATTGGTGCCTTGAAAAATACGCCTCTTGTCCCTTTCCCTCTGTCCACCACTACCTGTTTGCATGAGGGGGTACCCTTAAA
>ML792278.1:136023-163820 GCA_009831015.1 Picea engelmannii | reverse complement strand
GTGCATGGTGTATTGTGGTGTATTGGTGTAACTCTTATACTATTGTTCATTACTCATTGGATATAGTTGAATGGTTTAAGTATAAGTTGAAAAAGGTTTTAAATTGTACTTGATACTGATTCACCCCCCTCTCAGTATCAACACCTCAAAGAACAATGTCAGGGCCATTCAAAACAAAGAAGAATATAAGACAGAGTAAACCAATGTTCATAAGACACGTTAGTCCTTAAATAATACAAAGTAAGTTGATTCCTAAGATACAAGCCATGTAAAAAATTCACCCCAATATCCCCTTCAAGTATCACCCAATCCCGAGACCTTGTGAGGGTTACCAAGTTTAAGTATGGGAGGGCCTTCATCCAACCCTATTAAGTGTGCCACCTAGACAAGAAAAAAATAACCCATGTAGAGGGATAGGCCTCGAGAGTGACAAGGGAAAATAAAAACCCATCAAGAGCAAGTGTGAATGTGATATGGTATTAGGATTACTTCATAGCTTATGGTATCCATTTCTATAAGTGTCGTTGTAGAGGTGGTGCTTGATTCCTTGAGATACCCTTTCCTCGATACTTTTTGCATTCCAAACCCCTTATTTTTCCTTTTGATACCCATTTATCATTTGCAAGTCCCCTTTATAAGGTTTCAAGCTCTATTCCTTTAAATTTTACTAGGAAATATTCCTTTATAATTGGTGCATTCATTCACATCCAGACATGGGTGATTACCATTAGAGGGGGTAGAGCTCAAGCTAGCCTGAGGATTTTATTGTGGCCTTTATAATTTAGCAATAACATATACATACAAAAACTGCATCATCCTTTGGGACTTCAACCCCTTATTCTCATGAGAGAATGGACCATAATCGAAGTTTGGGATATGTGAAAGGCTTTATGATGGAAAATGTCAAGTATGGTTGGGAGAAGACGTTACCCTTGGGATCCCAATATTATGCATTTTCCCTAGGCGGTGACAACATGGGACTAGGGTACAAATGTTGACTACCAAGGTGAAGCAAGGGAAACCAAGACAACTTCTCAAGCAATGGATCCACTATCCAACTTCAACCAATGATCCTTGTCCATATTCCTAATAAATTAAACACAACAACTTACATGAAAAAAGGACTAACCATACCTCATGGTGACACTGGATTACCATGCCCCATACTCTAGGTTGCTTGAATGTAATGATCCTTGGTTGATGCAACTGGGAGGTAAATCAGGGGGGTTGTTGGGTTGCCATATGTGGACATGTTAATCATCATCATCATGGTGTAGATCATGTTCTCTATTGTGGGCCTCTAGACATGATCTCCTCCAGTTACCCCTAGGCATGGGGGGTAAAAAATACTATACATAAAACATGATGCATATAACAAATTTTAATTTCTTGTTGATATACAAAAATACAACATTTTTGTACAAGGAAAAATAGGTACATTTTACCTTTAATATGTTGAAGAATTAGAGGATTATGTAGACCAAAGAGCTAGTATTCTAAGAGAGAGGTGGTGTCTAAAGACACCATTACAACACTTCAAAACAATTGAACATAACTCAACATACATATCAATCTAAAAAACCAAAATATTTACATACACAATACACTTCCCAACTTGTTTTTAGATTGATCCATAAGGCCATATTTTTATAGCACCAAGATGTAACCAACTCCCTTGAAGTGGGGATAAAGAGGTCCACATGGATTGGCGAGGGCACCTAATAAAATCGATTTTTGTTTTGTTTTGTGTGGCAATTGAGTACATCAATTTAGTACTTTGTTATAACTACCTAACCAATTGAATGCCTAGTCGACCATCTAGTTGGTCCCTTAGTCGACCAATATTACAGAGAAAATATCACCAATTGGATAGTAGGATATGCTTATTGATCCTAGATAGATAGTGGGATATACTTTTATGTCTCTCCCTAGAAACAAACAAATAGATTCACAACCACAACAAGAGATGGTAGGATGACATACCTTAATTCTGAAGGTCGTCCTTGCATATCCTGGCTATTGCAGTCCTAAAGTTCTTGCTCCAAATCCTACAACCTGCTACCTACACACAAATGAAAAACAATGCCTTCCTACTCCTTTTATTAGCATTACAATCCTATATATAGCTTGTAACTAACATCATCTATGAAGGAATATAACAAATATGAACATTCATGAATAAAATGAAAATATTCATAGGGGAAAACCAATGATCTATTAATTCAAATGAGGGAAATACATCAATGTAATTACCTTAGGTGTAGATGCACTCCTCCATTCCCCTTTCTCCTTAATCCTCCTCAACTTCTTAATCAGACTATGCAATCTGACTATGGCTATTGTAGAATGGAGAATTACCTCTGAATTTTGGCATCATGTGTATGTAAATGATTCTTCCTCCTCATGCCCAGGATTGGCCTTATTTATATATATTGATGGAAGAGGCTTGGGAGATCTTCTAGATATTCTAGAGACCTATGGAGACTCGAATGTTGTGAGTTCCAAGGCTCATGCCACAAAGAACCAACTCATCCATCACTCACCTCTTTGAAACACCGCAAATATGGAATGTTACATGGGGTGTCACTTGTTGTACACTACTATCAAGCAACATGTTTCTAGTTGTCCATGTATGATTAGTGAAACACTTCAAAAACTAACTAAATCCTAAGTTGAAGGCTATGTTTCAACTATCATCTTCTTCTAAGTTCCTCATGGAACTGTAGGGTGTAAATTAAGGCTATAACATATGTCCCCTAATGTGTGAGGTTAAGAAAGGAATGGATGTCATAAACACATTACAATAAACTGTCACCAAATGTGAGGCAACATGAGGAGAGAGCAAAGAGGTATGGAGGTCAAAGACTACATGTAATCAAACACTGAGGATAAAGACATGTATAGACCATCCCCAAGGTAGACATAACCATACTTTGAAGAGTATCAAAGAATGACTTCCAAAACAATACATTGTGGATCCATGACATGAAATGCACGACCATGGCCATGAATGAATACACGGTGGATCCATGTCATCAATGAGATCATATCCAGGAGAAAATACAATGTGGATCTATGTCATGAAATATACATTAGGAAGCCAACGAGCACAAAGGAGAGTGCCCCTGAAGTCTTCAAAGTAATCATATATAAGTGATATACTCCATCAAAACTTGGGAGGGGGTGCTATGAATTAATGTTGTGGCCCCAAACCCAAGGTCTTTGTCCCAAACCCCGATGGTATGAGTCTACAATATGAAAATATATGAGTTGATGTCGAACATGGTAGAAACCGTTTGATTACTAGTCATTAAGGTATGTTGTTAATAGACGCGAGGGAACACACTGATAATGAAAATGGTCCCCAAAGCACCTAGTACAATCTAGCAAGTGTCAAAATGGACCCCAAGGTACCTTAGTTGTGTGAATGGTTGCTGGGATATTTGCATTGATGTGTAGTGGTTGTTGTCTTCTTATCTTTTCCCCCTTTCCACTTCTTCTTCCCTTTTGGACACTAGAACCCTAAAAAACATCGTTTAATGCCTCAAAATGACTCTAGAAGGTTCCTGACCCTAATTTTCCAAACTGGGACCTACCACTAAAATGACCCTGCAAGCTGATTCCTTCAATTTTTTCCACTCCAAAATCATATATATAGATGACAAATAATATAATGATCTAATCCAGATCATGAACTTTGGAATGTTTGAGGGTAATTTAGTGGAGACCAAGAAACAATTTGGATTGAGACACACCAACTCATTCATAAGTTTTGATGAGTCTAATAAGTTTAACGTCACTAGAAATAAAAGTCTTAGCTATGACATAGAATTCCAACTATAGGGTCTACTATTCCTGGTTGGTTAGCAACCATAAAAGGATATCTTGGATTGTTATTGGCACCAAGTTTCTATAAATAGTTTGTTGATGGGACAAGGTTTTTACTAAAACCTTGAAATCCATGGCTAAAAGGAGGATAACCTCCACCCATCTAGTTTTCTTAAGAGTAGAAAATGTTTGCCCCTGCCGACATCCCTTATGAAGGGAAAGGCCATAGCATCAGGTTGTACAGACTCTGGAAGAGGTTTCCCCTTGATGACATCCCTTGCAAAGGGAAAGACCCTTGCACAATATTCCATTGACCTTAGAAGGGGTTGCCCCTTGTCGACATCCCAGATGAAGGGAAGGGATTTCTCCCAAACCCACCAAACAAAGTGAAAGAGTTATAATTCGAAGGCATGCAAGAGGATTGGAATCCTTTTCCCATAGTACCGCCCCATTCCACTAAGGGATTTGGCTCGAAAGACATGAAAAAACCACTTTCGAGTGAGGGGAATGAAGGAGGGATGTGGCCCCTGACCCAAGGAACAACTCACAAGGGAGTTGAAGAACTTCCTAATTCAAAGTTAAGAATATGAGGAATCAACTGAGAACTAGCTGAAACATTCTACATGCCTATCAATGGAATTCCAAACAAAATTACATTAGAAACGAGAGGCGGTGAAGGAATCACACTCAAAGGTTGAGTGTGATTCCTGATCAACACAGTTGTCATGGTTTGAACCAAACTAGTCGTCTAGATAGAAAGAAAAGGAGGTAGAATCCCCCTCAACTATATCCAAAGTGGGGGTTGCAGGGGCCCCTGATCTAGACACATTTTGAGTGCCTTCCATAATGACCCACCGAAGAGGGTGATTTTCAGTGTTATCTGACACGTAAGTCATAATATGCACTAAAATAAGATCATCTGATCTACTTAATGGAGGGTTAAAGTGTCTGATGAAGCCTTCAACTTCAAGATTCTATATACGCATAACCTCCACTGAAAAAGCATTTGATTATTCAGTCTCAATATCAATAAGTTCAACAAGACCATTCAATACAAAAATTTCAGCTTGATCAAGTTGACGCCTCAAAGGAGGTGGTGGAGAATTAACTCTTATAAGAAAAAGGCCTTGAACCCTCCGAGATCGACGAAGCAGTTTATCAACCACTTTAAATCAATGACTCAAGGTGGATACCAACGAATTTGCTAAAGTCGTCTATGCACAAAGAGCACACCACTATAAAAAATACTAAGGAATCAACACACACAAATTCCTTCCTCAATACCCCAACTCAGGTGGATTAGGTCCCAAGACTACATTAGAAAATAAGTTAGGTCAAGGACCTTCTAGACAATGACACATGTTGATTAATTCATGCAATTGAAGAAAGAAGGAGTGAGAAACAATTATCTCGACCTCAACTAATCTCCCTACCCAGTGCAAGTAACCCTCGCTTCACGGGGCATCCTCCAGGGGTACTAGTAGTGTGATACAATGTCTTCCGCAGGTATCACATGAAACCCCCCCATAGTCACCCATGAGATATATGAGAAAAGAAACTAAGGATACCGACTCACAATCAAGATCTAGGAGGTATAATTGACAATCATGATCAAACGTATGGGCATGGTAGCAAATCCCAAAGTTATGAAAGCACCGCCTCTCACAGAGGTATGGGTACTAGCGAAACCCCTATACATGATCTCTCCATTATGCTTGGTCAAGCCTTAGAGGGCTTATCTCCTTGAATATTCCTCACACAACCTCGTGTTTAACTCCTGTGTTAGAGGAGGATCCCAGCTATACTTATATGACAATTGGATTTGTCTCTCCCTACCTCAGAATCCTATGTTTGTTTTAACGACCTTTGGGAGTTATCTCTCCAATCCTAGTCCAAGGCCCTAAACCTATACTAGTTTGTGTACCCTACAAATAAAAGTCTAACGGCTTTTAAGTTATGCATTAATTTTAGTGGGTGTTGTTTACTCAAAGGTTTGCGGATGTGCAACTTAGTGATGTTTAGAGACTCAACATAAAATGAAACACTTTTAAGAACACTATTATTAAGTAAGCTTATTATTCAATGAAAATAGTGTTAAGGAACACTTAAAAAAAAATGCAAACTCTTTATCTTTTCAATTCCATGCAAGCAATGTAGATTTTCTTTTAGATGCAATGCAACACTAATGCATTTTTTTGAATGCAATGCGTCTATTAAAAAACAAGCAAAACTAAATTTTCATTTTCAACAAAACTTGTGACTATTACAAGTGAAAATTGAATTTTTTCAAGAATACAAACAAGATTCTGAAATCAATATGCATAAAGAAAAAAAAGTGTGCTTCAAAAAGGACTTTTATTTTCAACGAAAGGAAGAGGTAAAGAGTGAAAAAGACAAGCACAAAGCAAACTCTCTATTTTGTTTTCTTGTTTTAAAGCAAAATGAGAAAATGAAAAACTAAACTAATTTTTATTTTCAATGCATAACAAGAAAGAAGAAAATGAGAAGCAAAGAGGACTAACCAGACTTACATATACTGTAAGGAGAGTTAACACAATAACTCCAAACATAAAAGACCAAGAAAATAACTCTTAAACTACTCACACAAACTTGAAGCAAGAAAACAAGGAAACCAAATCGTTTTTTCTTTTCTTTATAATAATATCTAACTCATCAAACTCATGTAACTAATAGTAGGAAAACAAGGGTCACATAACTCTAGATAGATCCAAAGAACCAAGCCCAACACCCTAGAAAAATATAAAAGAGTAGAAAACCCTTTCTCTAGAGATGTATGCGACTGTGTATAAGGAAAAACGCATATGTACGTGATTGTCTCAAAGAAAAAGTGTGTATGTACATTACGTTTTGCACAACAAAGTGCGTATATGACTAAAATAAATTCCAAAAAGGACCGAAAGTGAAATCCAACATGCCTGATAAAGTATAAACAATAATCATGACATTTTGTTACTCAATTAATCAACAAAAACATTCAGAAATAGGGAAAAACAAAGCAAGTACTTAGAGACTAACCCACAAAGGATAGTCCCTAGTATGGTCGCCAGTTATGTTATGGGAAAAATCCCTATGGCCACGGGTCAAAGCCACAACAGAGTGTTGATCGTTTAAAGATCAAACCACATCCCAAGAAGGCAAACATAAATCTGTAACCCACTCGATCAAATACCTAACTACTGATAATGAAGGAAGTAAGACATATTTGGTGTCCTACATTTGATGAAGATCCCAAAGTTGAAATATTTCATGCTCCTTCCAAGTTACTCCTTTATCAACCTACACAAATTTCAAGTGAAAAACTACAAAGGACAAAAATTATATCATAACTAACTTCTATGAATTTGATTAAAACAAAAATAATTGCAACACCTAGTATTTTGGGTAAAGACATATTCAAAATAATTAATATATACAAAGAACACAAGAAATTCAAAGGAAAGAGGTATCTTTATTGATCGAAAACATATTTCAGGTAGTTATCACCTGCACCTGCTATGACAATGCTCCTCGAATGGATTCCAGGTCCCTCCACCTAGACCACCAAATATAAGATGAACCTCTGACTCCAATGATAAGACATACCCAAAGAATATCAAGGGAGACTTCTTGTTCATATAGGGGAAGCATGGAAAAGGTTGGAAACAAGGGTTTCTAGCTACAAGGACATAAAAAAACAATGAAAATATAAGGGCTTGCAAACAAGGCAGGAAATAACCAGCATAACTTTGCTTCAAGAATCAATCTAGGTCCCATTTTAGGGGTAATTTCAGATCCACAAATTTCTAGAGCTAGTATGAGGCATTAAATGACACTTTTTGGGGTCATAACTTTTCAAGAACTCTCATCCCATCAAAGTTTTTTTGCACACCTAAATATTTACAACGATGGGAAAATCACCTCAATTGGTGTTTGTATGTGAAATTTATGCCTTCCGCAAGTGGACCTACGTTGTTGACCACCATGGTACAGAGTGGATGAAACATAAACCCCCATTACTCACATAGGCAGAGATAGTTACATGTGTACTTTCAAGAATATTCTAGAGGGTCCAAACCCCTAACACTAATTGAGGTCTGAGGCATGCAAAAAAACTAACCCTAACCCTAGATGACTATCAAGCTATGTTAAATACAAGGCATCTAAGAAGAAAAAGGGTCCCATGATTTTGGTATTGGTATTGTTCCACAGTTGAGAAAATAATATATGAGTGGGATATTGAAGCATAATGGAGGAGGTGGAAGATTTTGTAGTAACCATTCAATCGACAATGTCCTTGGAAACTCCATTGTGAGTGCCCCTTTCTTTGTAATTGCTTTTCATAATTGAGAAAAATAGAGCATTCCATAGGACTTACCTTCTAGCCCGGTTTTCTCCTATATTGGGTTTCCCAGGACACATACTGTGTTCATTTATGTGGATGGTGAGTTATTTTGCTTGTTCTTTCATTTTATATTTTAGTTATTTCCATATTTTGTTTTTTTGTAAGCTATATGAGAATCCTTCTATTCAACCAAGAAAAAGTACATAGTGATACAGAGAATTGTTGATAGCCTTTCCTATAAGGAACGAGACAATGAGAAAAATAACTCCCAAAAAGAGAACAAGGGGAACACTAAATACTAACCTATGCTAGAAGAGATACATGAGGAATACATGGGAATAACAAGATGAAACATTACAAAGACAAGGAGAAATGGTCGGGTCATTGTGATGACCAGAGAGGATCCTTTCTACCTTTTTTCTCACGAACATCAATCCAACTAGAGGAACAGATAGGATCAACCGACTTTTCCACCAAAGCAAATTGGTCTGAGGAAATGATAGAGTCTTGTGCTGCTGAAGTTAAGGGTGCTTCCTTATCACTGTCTGAATTATCCTATTCATGAGGATGTTTCTGAACCCTTGAGAGTTGGGCTGTGGCCATGATAATGTCATTTGATTCATCCTTTTCAGGGGGATTTTGCAAAGGCTAAACTACGGGTTTCAAATTCAAAATTTATGAAGCTTCAGAATGATGTACTAATGCCGAAGGCTGGTGTTTTGAGTTTGCGATTGGATGCTTCTCATTTTTTGGAGACCGTGATGGTGTTGTAGATGGAAGAGGATATGGAGTGCCTTTGTGATGTTTCTTGCTGTTAGATGAATAGTTAGAGCGACTTTTGCAATTTTTAGGGTCTTGCCAACCATTAGCTCTTTTCTATGCCCTAGGGGATGAGAATGGGGCCATGGATAAAGGACATGTTACCTGAAGGTGCCCTGTTTGCTGACAGGAGAGACACTTAAATACAATGTTCTCATAATCGACCAACCACGTGTAAGGTTCATCCTTAGTCCAATCAATAAGAATCCTATCCGATAACCCTTGACTGAGGTCACTTTCAACACAAATGCGAGCGAATGTGACAAATATTTTCGATATACGATCTATGTCATGCTTGTTAAACCCACCCAATTCATTTCCCAAGGTAGGTAAAAAAGATGGAGTATAAAAATGCAAAGGTAAATTAGGGAGTCTTAGATCAGAGTAGTCATAGAAGTCACGGTAAACGGGTTGAAATCAGGGAACCATTTCTGCATGGAAATATCAGATTTTCCCAAAAACCATAGACCTTGCTCCAACACGCGTTGGCGATCCTACTATGTGGAAAATTTAACAATGAAAAACCCTTTGGAGCAAAAGAACAACTCATGATCTGACGACCATGTCTTATTTACCCATTCCCTTAGCGCAAAAGCTGAGGGACATAGCCCGTTGAAACGACAGATGAATTTTTTTTTCTAGTAGATATAAGCAGAGCCATAGACATGGGGATCTTTGACCTATGTTTTTAGAAGTTCTGTGGACTACTCCACAATGAAGGTAGAGACGAAAATCTTCTTTTCTTTGAAATATTCATCCTTGGACCCTGAAGGAGCAGAAAGCCTTATTTTCACAACATGCTTATAAGAACTTGGTTGAGTCGAGGATGGAGCTCCTCCACACAAATGAGAAACAAGAGAAATGGTTTCATTCTTTATATTCCCATAACCCCTTAGCAAAGAGACATCCACGAGCTTCCGACCTTCAAAGATGAGGATATGGGATTTGAGCTCAAAACAGAGTTTGAATCATGAGCATGTAGGAAGAGAGAAGAACCAATGATGGTCTTCAAAAAAAGGGGAAATCCTGCAACAATATTTGAGAAAGCCACGACAGGATGAGGGAAGGCCCTTTGTTCCCAAATTTGGATATTCTAGTGGATGGAGGGATCTTGGTGAGGACCGGGTGCCATAAAAATATCTTCCCTAAAAGAATAACCAAGGCATATGGAGGCCAAAGGTCTACCCTGAGCTGAGACAAAATGGGAAGTCTCCCACTGAGAATCGTTGCAAGCGTCGATGCCGATAAGAGAGCACTGTCTTAGGGTTTCCATCACGATAGAACCTAGACCAAATTCATTATTTCCATAAATTTGAGCACTAAGCTAGTAATAATAAATCTAAGATCGAAGGTAATAAACTGCATAATAAAAGATTTCAGAATATTGTAAAATTTGTTGTGGCAAACTATTCCATTAAAATATCCATGACAATTTACAAATCACTAATGATACCACTACTACATATGACCAAATTTTCCATGTTTTTTCGTTTCTATTGCCACATTTATCCGTCAAACTTTCCACGAAGGCAGACGATATTTTTCGTGGAACTTTTTTCGTCGCTATATCCATGCACTAGGTATTCGTGGAAACAACGACAAAATCAGGCTGCCACGTGTCATCGCCCTAAATATTTTGTGTTAATTGTTTTTGTTCACATCATTGTAATTATGAAAAACTATCGTTAGTAGACTGACGAACATAGGTCAGAAAGATGGAATCCCAAAGAAAAGAAGAAGAGATGTATACTTTCTTGCGACGAAGATGCGTCACTATATCGATGAAGCAGTGTGGCAATAACGAAGAAAAAGTGTGGCAGAGTAAAAAAACCCACCAATGGCTTGCAACGCAGATGCCATACTTGCGACGAAAGGAGCGTGGCAATAGTGACGAAAAAGAATGGCAGAGTAAAAAAACCCACCAATGGCTTGCGACGTAGATTCCATACTTGCAACGAATTTTGTAGTTTTAAAAAAAAAATTGATAGTTTTCCCCTGCTTTCTAAGAAATCTCTTATCACATCCTTTTATGTGGATAAGGAAACCTCGGTTATGATTTTGAAACATGGTCCTATATGGGCCAAGAAGGTAGAAGACTATAATCTAAAGCACTCACTAGTCTCTAGCCTTAATGGATTATGTACATCACCGAACAATCTTCGTAAGTGGATATATACTTCTTAGGCTTCTTTTTTGATGCCATTGATTATGATCCATATATTCCAAAGGGTTTTCCTTCCTAGGATTTATCATTGAGTTGAATTTTGCACATGATATAAACGATGGCTCTAATTGGTTCATGTATAATGTAGGGATCTTTATAAATCTATGTTTTCTTTCCCCTTTGCCAAAATAACATTTTTTAAATCATAATTTGCACATAAGATAAGCCCTAGAAACACGACGTCAACCTCTTGGGGAAACGTTTTGGAACTTTAGGTCAATTCGTTGAGTTAGATATGAGTGCACTAGGCCTCCAAAGGCCAAGTGTCTTCAATCCAAGCCTCTCCTCCCTGATCCAAGAGATCCCTCCTTCAAAACGTGCCAAGTGTCTTCAATCACCACCAAACCCTAGCCCTAGGGTGACGTCAAGCCCTCAAAGGTGACGTTTTGGCCTCCAAAGGAAAGTTGTTTGGATTGTGGGGGATATGTGAGATCCTCCAAGGTGTCTCTTAGGCCTCCAAAGACATGTCATCATCATCTGGTGTGTGGGACCTGGTATCCAACTTGTGGGATTCAAGCCCCAAGGAAGCCCAAGCTAGGCTTGTTCTTCCAAATATGTCCACCAAACAAGGTCCTGCAAAGACAATGAATATGCCCTCCAAGGACATCAATTCAAATGCATCATGATGAGTAAACCAAATCAATTAAAGATCTATCTAAGCATGTATATAAAAAACTACCTCATCAAAATAAACAAGTGCTCAAAGATCCTATGCAATTTGCCAAGTTTAGGTATGGGAGGGTTGACAAAGTGACCTATTTGGTGAATCGTACCTCAAGTTTAGGAGTGTTTCCCAAGTGGAACCCTCTCTAGGTCATGTGGATGGAGTGACATGGATAAGGGAAAGACTTTTGGGTATGGGGTTCATGAAATACAAGGGGTTGTAGTGTCTCATTTATGGGTTCCTTTGTAGAGGGTGGGTTGCACCTTCATTTTCAATGCAACCTTTTTCCAAGACCATTTATTGTCATTAATTTATTAAGGTCCAAACACTTGGTACTCCCTATGATGAATCGATTAGCTTGGGGGGTAGTACCAAAGTGTCACTTGAAGGGAGAAGTACACATGGTGCCATGGGGGTATAGTCTATCTTGTAACACACCTTGTGTAAACCCCTCAACAAGTGGGACATTCATAATTATGTGTTTGGTTTTGAAGGTCTTTGATTTTCTAGGAGAAGTGTTTCATTGCTCTCAAGACCTCTTTGGGAGAGAATCTGGAAGGTTCATAATAGGATTTTATCTTTTTCTAGCTACCTTCCCTCTGGGCCTTCATCCCCTTCTTCCCATGAAATGAGGAACAATCCCTTCTTGGGTCAGTACACCCAACAATCCCAAAAGGTAAGGAGATCAAGGATGAAGTACGGAAAGTGACAATTATGGAAGGTAATGGCATGATGACTCGTCAAGAGGACCTCCTAGTAGCACAGCTATCCCTAAGGGTGACCCACTTACTAGGGAGCAATTTCAACCACCAAAGTGAAACAAGGGAAACATCATAATTTCCAAGCAAACACTACATAATAAAAAACAATTTAAGACACAACAAACTCAAATTCCTCAAATATTGAAATGACACTCACCATAATACCTGACTTGTACCTCATGGAGCAAGACCCAATGTCTTCTGGAAGCCAGCTGATGTGGTGGATACCCTCATGATGAACTTGGAACTATGGTGGTGAAGTGGATCTCTGTCTGTGCAAGTGGACACTGCTGGTCAAGTTGTCTCTCGGTACTCCATGTCTGCAACCTGAGGGCCTCGAGACATCATCTCCTTAGTTATCCCTAGGAGTTGGGGATAACAAAACTCATTCAGAAAACCTGTAGGTGAGGTGGATATCTGATATATATTCAAGCATGAAAGGTATTCTTTTCACAAAGTAGATTGATAATAAATATCAGAAACCACATATGGCTATACTTAGAATTATTTAATCATATTACAAATATTGCAGAAACATTCATGACAAAATACAAAATGATAACAAATATCCTAACTTGTTTACAAATGTGCAGAGAGTGTCATTCATTAAAATATACAAAATGATAGTAAATATTATAACTTGTTTATAAATGGTTGAAACATAAAATGATAAAATGAAAGATGCAGAGGAATATTAAAGAAGGATAGATAACTTCAAATGGTAATGAGAATGGAAGTCACTACTATTTAAAGATTAACAAAAGTATCACAAACATAGAAGATTTATGGAGGTCTGTAGGCATTAATGATATGCTAGAATACATGCTAGGCATTTGGCTAATGAATCCAATAATTTGAAACTCATTCATGAAAATTGTAGGTGAGGTGGAGATATATTCAAGCATGAAAGGTATTCTTTGCATAAAGCATATTGATAATAAATATCAAAAACCATATATGGTTGTACTTAGAATTCTTTAATCGTACTATAGATATTGCAGAAACATTCGTGACAAGATACAAAATGATACTAAATATCATAACCTATTTATAAATGTTCAGATAATCCTTGCAATATCAATAGCCACAAGGAAGTTGTATCATAACTTATTCATTAATTGTGAACATAAAAACACTGTAGATAGGATGTATAAATTCCACGAAAAAAAGAAATGGAATAAATAAGAAAGAAACAATAAAAAGAGATGAAAGAAACAAGAAAGAAATAATAAAACAAAGGAAAATTGGTTCTACAACCATGTGTGGTGAATCCTTTGGTAGAAACCTAGATCTTCAATAATAGAATGACCCCTTGGGATACAAATAAACTCAATATCCAGGTTATAAAAATTCCAACCTTTTCTAAGTCTTGGCCACTACCTTTTATCCTTTTCTTGATTACTGATTTCTAGCCTCTTTTTGTGTAACTACTTTCTAAAATTAGAATGGGAGATAAGATGATTTGGGGAATATTGGCACCTCAGAAAATTGGTGTCCTAATATTCCCACAAAATAATAAAATTGATGCTATTTAACCTCCAACCATTCCATTTGTAGTAACAATTTACTATTCGTCCTATCTCTCCCAAAGGTTGAGTAGATTTTGATGCTTTTTGTATTCTTCCATGAACTTTAAAAAGTAATCCTTAAACCCTTTGACATGATGCCACTTGTCATTTTTTTCTTTCTATATTTTACAAACTTGTGAAGGGATTAGATCACTCTTTATTTAGTCAATATGTAGCCACATATGCTCATTAGATCCACCATTTCTAAAATTCTACTCATATCTCCAAATTTTGCAAATCCATAAATTATGGTGGTAAAAGTCATGGTGATGGTGTTGATCAAGAGTTATAATGGCATGGTCTATTTTACCAAGTTTACAAAATGCATTTGAAATAATGTTATAAGCTACAAAATCAGGCTTGCAACCTTCTCTCATCATCTCTTTTAAAATAAAATGGCAAAGGCATTTGCACAGTCATTTGATTGCACATATCCATTAATCGACATTGAATACATCTTTGTGTTGTGTTTTATACCATAAGCCTCCATTCCCTTACTCATATCCATTTTTTTATAAGCCTATCACCTTTGGCATAGAGATGCATAAGACACCCATAGCTGATAACTGAAGGCTCCATGCTTATCATATTTGGTAACAAACCCTTCTCTAATTAAATGAACTCTTTGTCTCATTAGAAATTTTCACACAGTTCTATAATGGAATTTCATGTCAATTATCTTACCAAGAATAGATTTTCTATCCACTAGATTTTCTAATGGATAATGAAGTGCCTAATAGACCTCATTTATGCAAATAGAGTAAAGGAGGATATGTGACATAGGCCCGATCTATTATTCGGAGAGAAATAGTTTGTGGAATGATATTCAAATGATCTATAATGAGAATGCTCTATCACACACATCAACTGAACCGAGTTGTAGTTGTTTTCTTCTGTGCCAGGGAGTACATTTGAAAAAGTGGACACATACAATTTTCACAATAGACATAAATATGTATAGTGAATTGTAAACTCTGCAAGAAAGGAATCCCACACCTTTAGACATGCAATAATCAGTTTCTCTTCAATGATATCTAGCTTATCTAGAGCTGTCGGAACTTCGGGATGTTGATATCGATTTTTCCTTTTCATGTTTCTCATTTTGATCGAATTTGAAGGTACTCTTGTAGTAGATGTCATATATGTTAAGTGAAAAAAAAAGAGACAGTCAAGTAACCTGGATTTGGCACCTTCAACTACTTTTGTTTAGTGCTAACAAAAATCTAGTGGCATGCTTCCTAACAACAAAAGAAGGAGCTGATGTGATTAATCGTCTCCATAAATATGATTTCACTCTTTCTGATGTCCTTGGGAGGACATAGAGTGATACAATTTTATCCTCATTAACACAATCAAACTTTTGGAGTTGTTTGGATGCAATGATGAGAGAATGAATGAAAGAAACAAATTGAGCCATTGCAACCATTTAATAAAAGATTTGAGTTATTCTATGATTATAATTTCACATCTTCCATAAAAAGGTTAAAACAAGCAAGTAATCCTTGGGATCCATCTTCCATTATCTGGTCATGACTAGCTACCCCAACATATCCACCTTCCATTATCTGGTCATGACTAGCTACCCCTGCAAATCCACCTCTTTGACTACCTCCAGGAAATGCACCTTCAAGTCATAATCCACCTGAACCGCTTAGGGATTCTGTAATTTCAGAAATTGCTTCAAGAGGAGTTGTTACCCTCCATCAAAGGGAAAATGAAGAAGGAAGTTGGTTACCCTCCATCATCAAAGGTGCTTAACACATTTTCGACATGCCAAATTGGTCTAAATGAATGTTAATAGGATATTGTATCCTTCTTTTATGATCCAATATTGTACCCAGGTTCAAATCTAATTAACTTCCACTATAAATCCCAATCTAGGTGAAACAACCCGCAAACTACACCTAACAAGAAACTTGGGCCTCAACCTAGAGTGAAGAACACGTCCCAAAATGGAGGTGCCTACCCTTTCATCCAACACACAACGAGCCATTATCTTATTAGGGAGGAAGTGTTAGCACTAGAAGTCACCTTCAGATTGCAGAAAAGGCAAGCTCGATACCCATCAGAGTTATATGGTGGATATTGGTTTGTATGGATGAAGGTCAATGGACAAAACTCAGAATATGAATGATGTTCAACACAGGACTGGACATGAAATGCACAGGGACGTGAGGGCCACATTAAATTCAGTTAGGAAATTGAGTTAAAGAGAGAGCAGAGGGAAGACTTAGTGAGAAAGGCGAACGAGACTACTATGGGCATCCGACCTTCCAACAACTTGAAGATGAAAAACTCGAAATCAAGAGCAGTCTTGAGCTCAAGTTCCAGACATTGAAATATGTTGCAACCAACATAGTTACAACAAAATGATGATCAAACCTCCATCATCTTGCAGCTGTAACAACTCGACTAGATCTTCCATGCCCGAGACATTCAATGTAAGAAGGAAAAGATACAGAGGGAAATGAGTAAAACTAACCATGATACTGCTATAATCAAACCTCCATTACAACAACATAACAATCCTCGATTGGATCATCCATGCCCAAGTGTTTTAAATAGTTTTAATAGACAAAAATGAAAGGAAACATAGAATTGACTTCTATTAACATGAAAGTCTCAAATCGATTACATAACCAAAGAACAACTCTGGCAGAATAAACATTACAGATGGGAGCTCTTCTCAACCAAAGAACCTTACAAAATAACAAAACTCCATACATATACTCAAAAATTTCATAAACAACAACAGTGGCGTGCTCGAGCTTCCATGGCGCTACGTCTTCTGAGTTAGACTGTGCATACAATATCTTTTGCACATGCCTTCCCCTGTCAGACGAAAACTTGGCTTTGCCAGTCCCTTTGTGTCTCTTTGATTAGACTTTTCTGACCTTCCATTAATGGGGAAAGACGATGTTTCAACCACCTTCCCCTGTTTTCATTAACCGCTTCATCGGGATCGGAACGAGGCTGAGTTGACTTAGCACCTGGAAAACATGGTGGCCTCTTTCTACGGCCAACACTAGTGTTTCGTCCCTTGGCGTAGCTCATGTGAACTCTGCACCTTTACCCACATGCGACCTTGGGCTCTATCCCTGAATGTTTCGAGACTTCGCTTATCGGGGATTCGGAGCGTTGTGCGCCTTCCTCACTTCAAAATTCCTGAAGTGGCATTCTCCGCTTTCCCGATACGTGCGCGCCTTAGCACAACATGCCCCAACTTTGGATGACACACATTTGTGGGTTTTTAAGCCCCCTTCTTTCGCATTTTGTCACCCAAGGGCCAAATCCAAAGGAAAAACATCCCCCTGGAAGAATATGTGATAACATTAGACTCCATGGGGGATATAGTCCTCCCTGCAAGGCTCTAAGAACTCCTTTTGCAGTTCCAGTCGCCTTCTGCATTGAGCTATGGATTCAAGCTAAATTTTTTTTTGCTAAGGACTACAGGCCGACAAACACACTATTTTGAATGAAAGAAAATACATGGGCTCCGAAGAAGCTTATTTATATACAGTCCTAGACTAATTGATTTTTACATGGTGCTAGGTGAAAGAAAATTTCCACCATAGCCATTCAAGTAACTTCCTGACTGGAAGTTATTTTACTCTATCAACCACTGATAAAAGATGATGCAACCGTGACAGCAGAATGGTTACATCCTTCAACTTTCCTCCAAAGGCTGGAGTTGAGATAAAGATAGGCGACTCCAAGGCATGAAGGAAATGCAACTCCATGTACTCTCTGACAGGCTCATAAAATGACTGGAAAACTACAGAAAATTTGTAACAGACTGCCTGATTTGCTCCACAGATTCTCAGACATGGTTGAATATCTCTGGTAAGCATAGGTGGATGAGAAGTTGATGCAGGCTGACTGATCCAAGGTGGTTTCTTTCTGACAAGCTCTGGGCAGGATATAAACTACACCTTCAACTACTCCTCTTCTTCTTCATGGCTCCCCCAAGTATCAGATTCATAATCATCATACACAGGAACCATGAAAAATCTTTGTTCTTCATCACCTTTGTTGGGATATTCATCAAAGATGGCCCGCTTTCGGTCAGTATCTGCAACAACTTCTTCCTTGCAAGAAGGGCTGCTCAAAACATCTAATACAGGGACAAATATATCCTCCACATTTTCCTCATAAGAACAAAAAACAACATCTGCCTTAGTCCCATATCTAGGAGAAATATCTACTGCAGAAAACATTTGCTCATAGACATCATAATTTTCAAAAGACACATGTTGGTATTCTTGAACATCTAAAAGAACAGATACATCTAAAATGATGCCATATGTTTCTGTGCTACAACCATCATAATGAATATCATCCAACACCTCTAGACCTTCATAGAAAATGCTTTCCTCCAAAGTAAAAACTTCATCACAACAATTTTCATAAAGACACTCAGCTAGAAAATAATCTTTACAAAACAAATTGAAAGCTACATGAAAAATGTGCAAAGATTCGATGCTTTCAATGGGAAGAGATCGACACCAATCAAGAGAAGCTCCTTTCAATGAATATCTGAAAATATTTATCTGAGCATCTTCATGCATGATATGAAGCTGATGAATAAAATCATGAAAAAGGAGCAAGTGTTCAGCTGGTACCTCCCCCTCTTTTCCTTGAAACTTGGGAAGGATACATTCCCATTCCTCTCTACTAGGTAGTGGGTTAGGGGAACCAAATATTTTTGAAAAATCACAAAAAGAAAACCTCTGGGCCAAGATTTTGTCCATTTTGAACCAGTGGAGTCGCCAATCTATTCTTCAACCATGGAGTCGCCAAGTGAATGATGTGAAAAATGAGCATGTCTGGTATTTTTTCACCATCAAATACTAGCTATGATCATTGTGTTCTCTCAGGGGGCTATAGTTGTAGTCAGAGGAAACCACACTGAAATAGTGGAGTCGAGACAATGGATTTTCCATAGTGGAGTCTCCAGGTGCAATCAAAATCTTCAATAGTTATGATATCTGATGCACCTTCAGAATCATAAGCTCATTATCATTCTACCCAGGGAAAGGTCTTCAATTCATTCCCCAACAAAGACACCAAAAATGTTAGCACCATAATTCATCTTCAAATTGCAGAAAAGGAAAGCTCGATACCCATCAGAGTTATATGGTGGATGTTGGTTTGTATGGATGAAGGTTAATGGACAAAACTCAGAATCTGAATGATGTTCAACACATGATTGGACAGTAAATGCACAGGGATGTGAGGGCCACATTAACTTCATTAATGAAATTGAGTTAAATAGAGAGCAGAGGGAAGACTTAGTGAGAAAGGTGAACGAGACTGCTATGGGCATCTGGCCTTCCAGCAGCTCGAAGATGAAAAACTCGAACTCAAGAGAAGTCTTGAGCTCAAGCTCCAGACACTGAAATATGTTGCAAGCAACACAGTTACAACAACAGGATGATCAAACCTCCATCATCCTGCAACTGCAACAACTCGACTGGATCTTCCATGCCCGACCCATTCAATATAGAAGGAAATGATACATAGGGAAATGAGTAAAACTGACCATGATACTACTATAATCAAACCTCCATTACAACATCATAAAAATCCTTGACTGGATCATCCATGCTTGAGTGTTTTAAACAGTTTTAACAAACAAAAATGAAAGGAAACAAAGAACTAAATTCTATTAACATGAAAGTCTCAAATCATTTACATAACCAGAGAACAACTCTGGCAGAATAAACATTATAGATGGGAGCTCTGCTCAACCAAATACCCTTACAAAATAAAAAAACTCCATACATATACTCAAAAATTTCGTAAACAACAACAGAGGCATGATCGAGCTTCCATGGCACTATGTCTTCTCTGTCAGACTGTGCATACAGTCTCTTTTGCACACGCCTTCCCCTATCAGACAAAAACTTGGCTTTTCTAGTCCCTTCGTGTCTCTTCGGTCAGACTTTTCTGACCTTTCATTCATGGGGAAATATGATGTTTCAACCACCTTCCCCCATTTTCATTAACCACTTCATCGGGATCAGAACGAGGCCTATTTGACTTGGCACCTGGAAAACATGGTGGCCTCTTTCTGCGACCAACACTGACATTTCGGCCCTTGGTGTAGCTCACATGAAATCTGCACCTTTACCCGCATGCGACCTTGGGATCTATCCCCAAATGTTTCAAGACTTCGCTTCTCAGGGATTCAGGGCGTTGTGTGCCTTTCTCACTTCAAAATCCCTGAAGTGACATTCTCTTATTTCTCAAAATGTGCGTGCCTTAGCATAACAAGCCCAGACTTTGGATGACACACATTTGTGGGTTTTTAAGCCCCCTTCTTTCTCATTTTGTCACCCAAGGGACAAATCCAAAGGAAAAACATCCCCCTGCAAGAATATGTGATAACAGGAAGGATCAACTTTCAACATAACCTATGAATTGAATTTTGGATCCACTCAAGGGAACGAGGAGAGAGATCCACATAGGGAGAATGTCACATTAGGGCACAAGGTCCCGCGACCATATGGAGTTGCACAAGGGGTAGAGAGAATGTAGTTATATTTTGGAGTCCTATGGTCATACAACCATATGGTCTCTCATGGGAATGGTTGCTTGGACACTTTAATTCTTAGAAGGGTGGATCAGATTCTTTTGTACTTAAAGGGAGATCACTAGTTTGGGCTATTGAAGAAGAGGATCATGTGTACGCAAGGAGGACTTGTTCTCCACTAGAGTATTTTCCTTTGAATTGTGGATATTTAATTGGATCTATTTGGAATGTCGTGTCCTAATGATTGGAAAGTTTGAAGGGGTTGTAGACCCAAAAGTTAACTCACAAGAAGAATGGTCACCATTATCTTCAAGCAAATTGTCGTATTCACTTGTTCCCAGAATGATTTGATTGTGAGTTTTTATGTGGATACCAAGACCCATATGGTTGAGATGACTTAGGATGTGTAGGTTGAGGGAATTTCAAAGGAACTAGCAATAGTTTCAAAGGAAATGCTACCTAGCATAGAAAATGTTGGGGGGGGTAGTAAAATTGCATAATTAAAATGGATTGAAATAAAATGACATGAAGCAAATAAAACTATTGTAATAACTTGCATGAAAATACTACATGAACTTGTAAACTACTATAGAAATGAGAATATCATATAAAAGAGGGTTCTTTTCATTCCCTTGAGTGGGACCTACTCAAGGTCTCTACAAGAACCCTTGGTGAAACCATAAGTTCTCGAAAATGTAGTATCCTTATTAAGAAATTTAACTCATGACAACAATGTGTCCTCTAAAATTTGAGTTCACTATCATAATTATGAAAGTATTATTCCAAAGACAAACTATGTACCAATCATTAGATCAAAACCTCAAACATGCTTAAATTCATATAAAATAAAAATTAAGACAACGTATATCACATAAACTCATCAACTCAATTACTCATAAAATTCAATATGCATGGGGAGACAAATGGTCCTAGAAACATGCCAAAGTATATTTGTAGGTGAAATATTTCAACGGTTGATCAAAATATGTTTATGTGTTTATATATTATTTCACATCGACTTATAAAATTACTTATATCTCGAAAATATACTGATAGGTCACAACCTAGCGACACACCAAATTGATGTATGAGACTCGCTTGTTTGTGGGATAATGAATAAAACCTATATGAATCCCACAAACATAGGGGTCTCATACATTAATGTGATGCTAGTAATTTCCTAGAAATTATGAATATCTTAACAATAATCAAAATTGTATTTTTACATTTCTATGTCTCCATAAGTTCTACATTGAGTTATATACTTTTAAAAGAAAATGTCAAAACCCTTACCTTATCATTATCCTTTCGCCAGATCCATTAGCCCATACAACTTGATAATATTTGTCCACAAGATGCATTTCCATCACCAAGACTTGCATGAATCATAAAAGAGAAATTATTTATATGAGTAAATAATATATAAGCAAATAAACAAGCATTTAGTTATGTAAAATACTCTAGAAAAAACTTAAGTGGTCACATACCTTAATGAGATTCTCTTTGTTTTGAGAATAGGTTATTCTCTAATGAATAGGGCCAACCACGTGAAGGTGGAAGCTCATATGGCCCCTCCCCCCCCTCACATCGCTCTCAATTCCCCATACCCAACAAATGATTTTGTTTATATAGAAATCATATAGACATTCATGCATAACTAGGATAGTCATCAAAACATATGAACATATAAACATTGAAGCATAATGATGTAATTCATATAAACAATGTTTCATACTAGAAACATCGATAAACATCCAAATACAAGTCACGAATTTATACATCTATTTTTTCTTTGATTTATGTTTTCTTACATTCATAAAATTGACGATTGGGGTATCATAATCATCATTTGACACTGTATTTATTGCGCCTTGTCCTTCTATTGTTTTTGTTTCCATGCACTCATGTACCATACTTCTGGTACGTCACTGAGAAGGGCATGGAGGCAGCTGTGCAGAGGTGTGAACTACAACAACGAAAATGATCATATCGATATGTTGAAATATAATTGAAATACCTATTTCATTATTTTAATTAACATTACAATATTTCTCTTTACCTGTCTGTGTAGATGTGATCGTTGGTGCATTAATTTCTTGTCCACTTGGTTCCTCTCGCAAGTCGCCCTCCTGAGCTACATGCTCTTCCATTTAAAGAAGATAATATATAAGTATAAGTCATTGAATAAATATTTACAATCACAGTAAACATTTCTAATTATGAAGCATACATACCAGAATGGGTACTCTGCTCCCCACTATCATTGGACATGTGCTCCCTAGTATGAAGTGGTGTTTGTTGAATACTGCTAGATTCACTTTTGCGGTTGCACTATTGCTTGAAAACAAACATAAATACTTAGTTAAGGGTGATATAATAAAATATGAATAGACTTTAAAAACATGCTACTATTATTTCCTTATTCATTTTATTTACCTGTGTGGTTGGGGAGAATGGAGTCTGCCCCAAGCTTCTCCTATATTCAATCACACTTTTAAAACCATGCTTGTAACCAAGCTTTAGGTCCTCCTCAGTGGAAGCAATGTCGAACATAACTGTAATGCATAACACCATTAAAATTACCAATAACAAAAACATGTATTTGTTCATTATTGTTAAATAAATATTCACCACAGTTAATCATTTAATTCTTACGATTCAGGATTTTAATTTTCCATAGCCACCCTGGCCTAGTTTATGTTGTCCATTCTTTTCCATTCTAGCCTTGGTTTCTTTGGAGGTGTCAGGTAGCCTATATATGGAATTTTTGAAAAACATTAGATATCGGAATTGTTACTTAAAACAAGAAACAAAAACATACATGAGCATATTTCACTAAGAAGATGACATGTGTTGTACCTTGATTGACCAGGTCGTGGATGTCTTCCTTATTTTTTAAACAAGTTCTCCTTTGCATCCTCTATCAGGGCCTTCCACTCTTTTTTCGGAACCATGGGTGTTACCTGTAGTGTCCCCAAGGCCGAGCCCCATTACAGATCATGTTATATGCAAATAATTGTAAATGTGTTCTATAGGCTGGTGAGCCAAGTTTTGCATAAGTTGTAGGCTTATGTGTTTTGATAGGCCAGGGAGCCTAAGTGTTGAAGGCCAGGAGCCTGTTGATGTACTTGTATGTATACAGATCAATTAATAAAATATAAACACCGCCAATGCAGACCGACCACGATGAATGAGTGATGGGGGACTGAGCGTCCACAGAGTGGGCAAGGAATTAGGGGCTGGAAGGTGGGGAAAGGGGCTAAGCCTAGGGGGCTTAGGCATGGAATAATATTTTAATATTATTTCCAAAAAGAGCCATGTGCATATTATTTTATCCTAATTCCTTTGGAAGGACACATGATTTCCCAAGTGGTGGAAGGAAGGCGTACGGATGGAACGCATGCAGTTTCTAGGGTGACAAATGTCAACCCTGGTGCATGCAAATAAAACCAATGCAGTAAGCCGTGAGGGGGTTGGGGATCCATTCGATCCGACTGTCCTGGGTAGAGCCGTGGAAGCCATCTGCCAAAATACCCTGGTTTAACTCTGAAAGTCGTAAATCCTGTGGTTGTCCGAAAAACCGTGTACACCCTGTCCAGAGCTAGGGAGTCTGTGTAATGTCCTGCGTGGATTGTTGTCCCGCATTTCCAGAACCATCACCTCGAGATCATACTGTGATTGTTGAACCGGTTTGGGGAAGCCTGTGTCTATTTTCCTCATGGGTTGTTGTGACCATGCAGTACTAGACTGTGTGAGGCTTGTTGGCCTGAGAGCGACTCCTCCAGGTGAGAGAGTGCGCAGAGGAAGGAGAGAGCTCCTGGAAGGAACCCTGTAGCTGCTACAGAACTCGGAGACTTATGGTCTGGTCTGTTCCTGTAACCCAAGGTAAGGGAGACTGGCAGCCGAAGGACTGTCCAGGTGACAGAGAAGGTGCACTCTCCTGGGGTGGAACAGGCATGTGGGGAATGAGGGTCTGTGGGCAGTGAGCGTGGGAGATTCCTGGGAGAGAGTTCCTTCCTGGTGGTTGTGAGTGATTGTTTTCCCTGTAACCTCAGCCTGAGTCTGGATTCCTTGCCCTGGGGTGGAGCTCAGTCCCAGCTCGGGGGTGACCCACTATTGAGTTGAGGAGCAGTGCAGTCTACGGCTGGGAGGTTCATGGAAGTCCTGCACTTGGTTGGTGATTTCTACAGCGATTAAAAGTTAAGTATTATGAATTATGCTTTGATCATGTTTTGCATAACTGAGTTGTTTATGTATCATGTTTCTGCTGTGTAAATGAATTACTGTTGAATGCTATGGCTTGTTTAATTGTAGCAACAACTTATATATTTTACTCTGAGATTTAAGTGTGTTTAATTGTTTAAATGCATTTGCTTATAATTTATGTACGAATTATGTAAAAGTTCATGTACAGAATGGTAACTAAGAGGTTTAGAGCTAAGGGTACACTACAGAGTGGTATTAGAGCTAAGGTTACGACACTGAGCCTAGATGGGCCAGTTGAGTGGTTTTTGGACTGAGGGTGAGAGGAGAAATTGTGTTTGGAGGACCAATTTCGGATCCTGGTATGACCCAGAGTGTATAGGAGTTTAAACTCGGGAGGATTGTGAGTCGTAAGATCACTGTGGGATTACCCGTCAACCGTCTGAGTTGACAGAAGTTGCACAGGGTTTAATTCCTCATGGGTAGAGGAGAAGTCCCGGAGAGGCATCGGGATATTAGAGTCATCGTGATTTTACCCATCGGGGAATTGGAAGACCTGTGCACATAACAACAGGAATTGCGACATCCCGATACGTGATTTCCCAACGGGTACAAGGACAGAGTGGGGACCACCAGGGTTAGAGTGGAGGACACGTGTCAGAATCCTAGAGAGAGGCGGAACTCAGAGAATCGAAGTTCTCGAGCACATAGAAATCTTGTCACATGGAATCGCGATCCGTGATTCGCGACAAGATCTGGACCGTTCATATTAAGGGACACGTGGCAAAGATCTGCCATCGGGGAAAGTCCCGATAAGGAGTAAGTCCATCGGTGTTTGAAGTTCATCGGGAAATCGGGAACCCCGGTGACGAGTGAGTCATACACTTTGAAACTCCGAACCCCGAAACCGTGATAAGCGGTCGATTACGGTCACGGGGTAGAGGTCACATGGACCTGAATTAACCGTGAAGGGTTAAAGCAAAAGGCGAGTCAGCATATCGGGAATCAGGATATCGGAGATCCCGGAAGCAAAGGTTTCGTGCATTGGAAAATCGCGATACGCGATTTCCCGATAAGGCCTAGGAGCGTGGGGCCACACCGACTGTCAGGAGGACAGGTGGCAGATTTTTAGCGACAGGCAAAAGGACTATTGACAAGTCAATGAATGGGACCCATCGGGGATCCCGTGAGCGTATGAGCATGACATTGAAACCGCCGAAACCCGACGGGGTAGGGTGGAGGTCATATAGTATGGTCATGTGGACCAGAGGCTGAGCCAAGAGATCTAGCCAGTGTAAAAGCACATCGGGAATCGGAGGATCGGAGGTTGCGAATGCATGTGCATCGCGACATCACAAATTTCGAAACCCCGATAAGAGGATTGATCACGGTCATGGGCAGTGGTCGTATGGTGAGGCTATAGCCCGTAGGGCTAGCACGGACGGAGTCCATCGGAAATCGGGAAATCGGGGATTCCACTGTCAAGCGTTTTGGCACATTCATATTTGCGAAACCCTGAACCCCGATAAGGGAAAAGGTCGGGGTCACGAGTCAACGGTCACATGATGTAGAGTCCATAGCAGGGGCTACCCGTAAAGGTAGCGCATCAGGAAATCGGAAATCGGGGATTCAACCCACCAGAACACTGTCGGTTTCAAAATCCTAATAGAGGTAACCTCGATAGAAGGAAGGGAGACCTCGAAGAGTTCTCTGTGGGAGGAAAATTTTCCGATAAGGAAATAGGAGAATTTCAGGAAACCCGACAAACACAAAGCCAGACAAAGCTCATAAAACTTGTGAAGTTGAAATGTCTTTCGTTCTTGTTCATATTAATTATAAACGTTGTGGGTTATTCATGAAGTTTAATGGCCTGACAATTTTTGAATTGGATTGCATAGTGCATGTTCAGAATACAACAGAGGCCAAACTCCAGTTAATCAACGTCGAGCATGGAGTGGGGAAGAGTGCAAATTATCCCTGAAATGGAAGACAAACGAGAAGGAAAGGATGTTAACCTGGGAGTCGAAGGGTCGAACTCCAATGGGCATGGAAAGGAGATGGATAAGGAAGGACATATAATGAAAATCCTTGAAGGATTGCAAAGAGAGTCCAATGAGCGTCGAGCTTATAGCCGAAAGCTCATGAAAGTTAAGGATCGGCAAGGGAAATTAAACTTAAAATTTCTGCAGAGTCTGGAAAGAATAAAGAAGAAACTTGAGAAGGGAAGAGACTCAGGTTCGATGGAGAGTCACAGAACTCATGGGAGAAAAAGAAGATCGAGGAGCGGTAGCCGACATCACAGTCGCTCCCAAAAACATTTCGATAGGGAGACACACAATAGTTCAAGCCCGTCTCCTACCAGAAAACATCAAAAATCTGGAAGGGAGGAATTGAAAGGAGAGATGAATAAAATTAAACCTCCAACATTTGATGGGGAGCATAAGAAGGAGGAAGATGTTGAGACATGGTTGCTTGGCATGAAGAAATACTTCCAGTTACATAATTATTCTTCCCATGCAGAAGGGAGAATTGCAATGTACTAGTTTAAAGGAAAAGCATCCATGTGGTGGGATCAATTTGTGCAAGTGCAGCACATCAGAGAGAAAGAGGTCACGTGGAAGGAGTTTAAGAGATATTTCAAGAAGAAATATCTGACTAAAAGATACTATGATAGAAAGATGAAGGAGTTCTTCAAACTCAAATTGGGCAATATGACCATTGATGAGTATGAATGAAGTTTTCTGGAACTACTGAAGTATGTTCCATTCATCAAAGACGAGGCTGTCAAAATTCAGAGGTATCTGAGTGGACTGCCACCTTCCATTGGTGACAAGATTCAATATGATGATCCTA
>ML792278.1:112521-123599 GCA_009831015.1 Picea engelmannii | reverse complement strand
AGCCTCGCATTTTTTCCGAAGGTGATCTTGTTCTTCTCTATGAACAAGATCGAGATATGTTAGGAGCTGGGAAATTCGAACCCATGTGGCGAGGTCCTTATATCGTTCGACGAGTTTTGGAAAAAGGAGCTTATGAGTTGGTAGATTACAATGGTATCCCTTTGAGTGAACCCAGGAATGGGTTGTACTTGAAGAAGTACTATGCATAAACTCATATGTGCATGAGTACTTGTATTTTTATTGTATCATGCTTTTTGTGTGTTACTATAGTTTTCTTTTGTCATTATCTGGTCTCTGCCCTTATGTGCGTTGTGTTTGATTTCCAGATGTCGGAGTCTTTGCTACCCTATATTGGCTTTGTTGATGGCGCTAGCCGTAGTACTCAGAACCTTGCTTCCGCTACGTGGGAAATTTACGCCCCTACAAACGAACTTGTCTCCTTACGAGGTGTGTGCCTCGGTCGTGCGACCAACAACATTGCAGAGTATAGCGTCGTTATTGAATTATTGGTTGATGCTATCTCACTCGGAGTTCATCATTTGGTTGTGCGACTTGATTTGCATCTTGTAGTACTACAGTTAAGTAATGTCTACACTATTCGAAGTCCTACTTTGTTACAGGTGTATTTGCGAATTCGCCTCTTGGAACATTATTTTGATCACATTGAATATCAACATATTCCTAGATGTCTAAATACATTAACAGATGCATTGGCTAATTATGTATTAGACAGACATTTGAATCATTTATAAATCAATCACATCAATGTTCACACAACACATGATAAACCGGTAGAAGCCGTCTATATATATATATAACGATCAAAAGAGTTTTTTACAAAAAAGTTTTGTCCGAAGACCAAAATATCAAAATCTGAAGCTCATAGCTTCTACAAAGTGATGTCATGGATGACGTTCACGGTAAGACACGACTGCCCAAGCAACCCTACGGAGCAGTCGACTCATGGATGTTGATACTCCTACAGTATGACGCTGATCGCGTCGTGGAACCTCTTCCAGAGGCATGTCTGGAATATCTGCGGTCAGGCCCTCTAGATTTTGTTCCACCACCTGATAATCCTCGGCATATTGTGGCGCTGCTGCTACCTCTCCTCGCCGTTGAATGGGAGAAGTACTAGGAGGTCGGTAAGTTCCAACATCTGTGTTATCAAAAATGAATTTTGTATTAGTCTTTGGACGAGCATATAAAAAAAAAACATTTGAATATGATAAAAAAATCACAAAAACATTTAAAAAGAAAAAATGTGTGCATGTCTTACCAAGGTCCCCCCACTGAGCATCCTCTGGAAGTAATAAGTCTGAATCTCCTCGGAAATCCAATCCGGCATACGCATAGTCGTCAACCATCAACAACTGTGGTTGAAGCCATTCAAAGAAAGTATCATCATACTTGATGATCAGTCCAGCCACGTGCTGGGCCATAAGCTGACACCATCTCAGCATCCTTGGATCCCTGGGAGCCGGTATATTCCACTCAACTTGCAGCCTTAGTAATGGGACCCTCTCAAGGAAGAAGGACACCAACAAAGATCCGTACCCGAATTGCTTCAGGTTGCCTCATCTGCATTTGGTCAACTGTCTTTTTACGCTACAACATCTGCCCAGTTGAACACCCAAGGTTCAGTACACTCAATAGCATACTGGAAGTAACTCTGTAATGCCATGTGAGGAGTAGAACTCCCAGCCATCCGAGCTATGGTAAATAGGATAGTACGGAGGGTCAAGTCTCGTACCCCCCAGATAGCTACTTTTCCTTTCTTTCTCTCAGCCTCAGGAACACAATGCAAATGGAAATACTCACTCATATGCAGCCCACCACCTCTGCTACCAGTCAGGCTTACATAGTACCCTCGCCGTGACAATCCAGTCAAAAAGTAAATGTCCTCAATATCTAAGGACAGTGTGTGGACCCCCACATGAAATACTTGCTGATCAGGGTCCCACATACGCACCGGGTACTCTAACAATCTGACTTGGGCCCTCATGCCCGGGATGCAAAAGTACTTCAGGAGGCCACAATTTCTCAAAGCAGCAATAGTAGGTGGATGATTTTCGGCAATTGCATTGTCTTCTTCGTGCTCCCTTTCGCGCCATTCAAGCACCATTTTGATGGCCAATTATTTGCATAAGAGGCACAACAAGAAGATTAACAACTTTTTTCATGTTTTGGATCTTGTTCATTGGGTAAATTTTTAAAAAAAATTTGAGCTTTGCAGTTCTCGCAAGTGCCCTGTGTGCACAGTGCGAGAACCTCGCAGGCTGCCTTAGGCTAACCTGCAAGAATGCCCCATTCTCGCAGGTCCTGTGTAGCCCTCCTGCGAGAATGGCAGCGTGCAAGTAGGGCTTGCAAAATCAAATGAAAAATGAAATTTTAATTAATGAAATTGCAAAATTAAACCATGAAAGTATTAAGGACAAAGAGCCTACCTTACTGTCGCTGACGGGTCGCTGAATGGACAATCGTAACTCCTACAATCTGACGCCGAACTTGGAGGGTAAAAGAGGGGTTTTTTGAGCTCAAATAGTCGAAAGGTAAAAATGATATGGTAAAAAAAGTATTTACTCCTTTTTATTTACTTTTACTATGTCATTTGGTTTTTTATGATTATTTATCTATTAAACCCTAATCCCTAATGTCCTTTTGAGTGTAATTTTTGCAGGCGTAATGACCTCGATGTTCCTAAACAAGGATGCAGACATATTGTTCTTTGTCATCATGTGTTTTTGATTATTTTTTATGGTTTTTTGTATAAAACCTCGAGCGTGGTCTTTGTCTGTTCTTGCGCTCGAAAATACATGAGAACGCGATTGAGCATACTTTTATCACTTTTTCGGTCTAAACAAGGTTATACAAAAAAGGAACCCCCTTGGAGTCCTCTTTAAGCTCTTTTCAGACTCTCTAAACATGAAAAGATAGACGAGTGACCTTGCTATTTTCACGCTCGATAAAGTATTTGAAGAGAGCGTCTGGTGAGCGATAATTTATCTCTTTTTCAGTCTCATCCAGACTATTTTACGAAAAAGGAACTGAGAGAGTTCTCTTTTAAGTGTTTTTCCAAACTTTATAATCATGAAAAACCTTCGAGTTTTCTATCTCTGTACTCGTTAAACAAACATTGACAGACCCGTAATGGGACCGAACCACTCCTTCTTAGGGTTCGTTAAACATGCTCCGAGGGACTCATCCGAAGGATGAGCTTACATCAACAAGCATATGTTATCCTCCTCAATCTTGCGTAAAAATAAAGAGGTACTTGCCAAAAATGGTGGGGGAAAATTTGGGAAAGGGATATGTTATCATCTTCGTATTGATTGGAAGTAAGTGTCGCTCTTGAACATGACACCCCCTATTCATCATTTGAAGCCAGTTTTGGAAATCCATTTGCCTCTCATTCGATTTGCTACAAGGTCATTCCCTGTGTTGTCTTTGAGTCAATACTACCAAATCATTGGTCGTGTCGTTCATATGTTCAAGAGAAGTCCATTTGAAACCTATATTGAGTCGGCCATCTGCAGTTGTCCATTCTCTCTATGTCGGCCTTCCCTGTGTCCGGTTCAATTTGTATAATACTCTATTTCACCTTCAAAATCTGTTACTCATTTCGTGTCATTGATGGGGGATACATGAGTTTTGTTCCGTCGACTTCAACCCATTATCCGGAATCAAAACTTAGAAATTATTTGGTACCTTGGAGCTTGCATGCCTCAATGGCAGGTTTCCTCGCTTTCGACAGTGGGTTTACATCATTGACCCCTGATCGAAAGATTCCATCGGATGTTCGACTTCAACTCATTTATTCGCACTCGATGGATTGTACTAGGGTACCTTGGGAGTCATTGATATCAATGGTGATTTCCCTCACACTTGTTAATAGTTTCATCAATGACCGGTAATCAAGTGGTTTCTGTCATGTTTGACTTCAACACATGTAATCACATGGTTAGATTTGTACTTTGGGCGACGAGATTGAAGACCCTGAATATCATCTCTTTTGTCCAGGTTGCGATGGAGTATGTATAATTTGTGACACATAGATCCACTGTGTATGTCTTGTGGCTATGTCGTCTTAATTTGAAATTTCTCACATAGATCCACAGTGTATTCCTGGTGGCTATGCTATATTTTGACGGCATGGATCCACAGTGTATGATTGGTGGCCATGACCTATGTCTATAATGTCATCAGTCTATGATCTGAGTATGGGAATTCCTACCTCAGAATTGGTATATATGATAATCTGTAGATGCTTGGTTGTTCGCAGGTTTTCGATTAGGTGTGCTCCTGGTTCCTGACACACACATGCAGCTTACAAAGTCTTTCGGTTGTCACTGGTTCCAACCTCATACTTTGGGGGGCATTCTGTTACCCATGATTTTGGTCGTCATGATGATGTATTGATGATGGTGTACTCAGGCTCTTCATAAGAACTTTCTCCTGAGAAAAGTTACTTTCATCTCTTCCTAGAAAATGCATTTTTTAAGAAGGTTCGCAGGCTGCTAGTATATTTGGGTGCGAGAATGCCTGATTCTCGCAGGCTGCTTTAAGGCAGGGTGTGAACTTCTCGCACTGTGTTGAATAGCTAGGGTTCGAACTCTTCCTAAAGCATGGAAAAAGATGAATTCTCGATGTTTCTAGAAGGGAATCTTCTAGAAGGATGGGTTGGCATTCGAATGGTTATCCTAGTACTGAATTCCCTGATATTTTGGAATCATTCTTATCCAAGTAACTAACCCATTCTCTCCTATATATTGAGGGAATTCTCATGGAAAAGGTTAAGCAAGATTCATTGGAGAATTGGTGAAAGAATTGTCAAAAGGACTTAGCCTGAACAGCAGCTTGGAGACTCTAGTAGGTCTACCAAGAGGATTTGATCTTCTTCATGCAAGGATTGAGCAAGTGTGTGTGTCGGAGCGAAGATCCATCGAAAGGAAGTTTGTGACATCAAGGCTCAGGTTGTAATCTTTACTTTCCATTAATATGATACAGTGACATGTCCCTTTCCCATAAAGCTATTTCCACTTTATTATGTAATTCCTTGATCATACACATAGGTTGACAATTGAATACATTGTACTATCTTCACTTTGGTTGGTTTGTGTTGTCTTGGTATGGACTTCACGAGAGCACTGGAGCGAAGAAGGTGCAACAAAGACCCTAGGAAGCAATATAAAGGTATGTTACTTATTTCTTCCTCCTAGTTAATTCAATGGTCAAAACTTAGGGAAAGAGTCATGTCCTGTCCCGTTTTGTTCTAGATCCAGGTGGATCTAGGGAGATCAGTTAGTGTCTGCACCTATCAATTAGTCCGATAACAATGGGAGGGCGCTCATGCTTGAGGTCTAATTGCAATTTCTCCCTATATTGGGCCCCGATATATTTTAAATTCTCGCTGGCTAACTTTGTAAGCACTTTCTTGTTGAACGTATTGTCGAACAAGTTTACCATGTGGCCTATCAATTCATCTTTCTTTTCACTATCTTGGCCATTCCACCGTGTGTGAATGGTGGGGCCAAAAAACTCCAATGCTTTCTCATTCAAGTTTCTATAGAAAACATTGTTTCCTGCAGAAACCTGTTATCCATTAATTTATAATAATCTCAACAAATGTCCATTTCAATTTCATGATAAAAATGAATCAATTAATTAACAAATACCTCCAATCTTATGAATCTTGATCGAAACACGTGCATCATCCACCAGAAAGGTGAAATATAGTGATCTAGTGCTTTTAATTCGTGCTGCTCCATGAATAGCTTCCTCTCCATCTACAATATGTTCATCTCTAGAGTCATGTGGAGTCCCAGGCTCCGACGTGTCATGCCAGTCAACATCATTGTGTTCATCAATGGATTCGAGGGGAACTTCAAGAGGGTCAAAAATCCTCACTTGTACTTTTCTATGTCGATTTTTTTGTTGCATTGGACCATCACTACTACCTATAGCAGTTGTAGGCTTGACAGGTTCCCAGCGCACGAGGTTTAAAAACTCCACAAACGGAAAAATTTACTTTATCAGATCATACAGAAAATATAAAACAAAAAAACAGATATGAAATTGTCATAGCTGATAAAAATATGTGAAGATGCCACTTACCCCAAAATTAGTTATTAGATTTTGTAGCTCTGCAATTATTGCCCTGTCCTCTTGTGTCAGGGGTCTTTTGCGAAACAAACCTAGATATTCTATGTTTTCCTTCTTCAATGCCTTCACGACAGTTTCTATTGGGTCAGTGGAATAAAATATTTCGTCCTCAAGATCCTCAGTGGGTGCCTTCCCACATTGACCATGCCACAATACATTAATGAATAAAATTAATGAGATGAACTTTAACATTTGAGAAATTTAGTTATTGTAGTCATAAGTTATTACTATATTTAACATTTACCTACTGATGCACATCAAGTGCCTTTCCATGGTCACACTGGACAGATGTAGTGGGTGATTTTCCACGGTCACCCTGGACAGATGTTGACACAATAAATCAATCAAAAAAAGTTATGAAATTCACCTGTAACATTAAAAAAATGAAATATTGCAGTAATATCGAAAAATAAATAATGAAATTTCATAAATTTAGTTGTTGTAGTCATAAGTTGTTACTATATTTAACATTTACTTGCTGAGGCACAGTGGGTGCATTTCCACGGTCACCCTGGACAGATGTGGCGGGTGATTTTCCACGGTCACCCTGGACAGATGTTGACACAATAAATCAATCAACAAAAGTTATAAAAAAATCACTTGTAACATTAAAAAAATGAAATATTGCAGCAATATCATAAAATAAATAATGAAATTTCAGAAATTTAGTTGTTGTAGTCATAAGTTGTTACTATATTTAACATTTACATGTTGAGGCACATCAGGTGCATTTCCATGGTCACCCTGGACATATGTAGCATGTGATTTATCATGGTCACCCTGGACAGATGTTGACACAATAAATTAATCAACAAGAGTTATGAAAATAATTGTAACATTAAAAAAATGAAATATTGCAGTAATATCAGAAAATAAATAATGAAAAATGAAATATATGCAATAAAAAATTGAAATATTGCAGCAATAAATTATAACAATGATTGATCAAAGGTTGAGTTGAATGGTATGTAAGATATTTACCCCCATATCTGCACCCCCTCCATCTATTCGATTTAAGTTGTAATCGATCAACAACTCTTCACCTGGAACAATTGTTTTTGTTTCACATACAAATATATGATTTCCTTCGCATCCCTCAAATATGAAATTTGGTTTCTTAGTTGTTTCCACTGGTCATGTACTATTTATAAAGCCCACAATGTTTCCAAAAGATTTTGGCCTTCCATTAATATACATAGTTGCCCCTTTATTTTGATTGCTATCTACTAGTTGTGTATAATTTGCGGCAACTCCGTATCTCCGCATACTTCACATATATTGAACCAACATCAACCAATGATTGTATTTGTATAATGTTCTGAAATACTCCATCAATTCAGTTACAATGCCATAGCTGACCTTTATTCCATCCATGGAAAATAACCCCAATCCATGTAAGGACGAAGGAGCAATGCAATATATCCTCCCACAAAAGAAGAAATCTGTGTCCACTTCAGGTAGCTCCTTAGGTGCCCATCGTTTCACTAGATGTCTATACCTCAAGGGAAACTCAATGTCACCTATGCTCTCAACATCATAAGTACATGACCCTCCGTTGGCAATAAAAAATTGCATGCGTATACAAAATCTTTTCCTTACCTTTTCAGATCTAGTTGATCTAGAACCGGTAGATATACTACAACATGTCTCACTTTCAACCTCTCTGAGTATATCTTGATCATCACTCGAGGAAGGTAGATCCGACATATACCTATTTGGTGGTACCTACACTCGTTAAAACAAGAATATAAGTTATCATACGAATATAATTTTGTGGTACCAACACTCGAAAAAATGAGAAGATAAGTTAGCGAACAAATATTTAGGGAACCCATGTTTTGCTTAGAGAATATACTTGATTCTATTGTATGTAACAAACTTATTGGGGTCCTTGTTTACTTGATTCATATCATACTTGGCATCCCATTATTGTTATCTTGTTATGCTTTGGGGTGTGAGTCTTCTCTTTTATAGAATGTCCTAGATTGTAAGATTTGTGAAAACCATGGAAGAATTTAAGATGAAAAGGGTTCTTGGTGACCCTCAAAGGCACCCAATCATTGAACTTCCTCTTATAAGCAAGGTTTAATGACAAATCTTACGATCTATGCCATTCTTGAATCCAAAATCGATTCCATACTTAGCCTTATCAGAACTTCTATTATACCTTCATTTACTTCTTATTTTCTTTCAGACAATGGATATGTCAAAACATGCTCTTGAAGAACATTAAGATTTCAACAAGGCTTTCCTAATTCTTGACACATTGTTCAATACTTCCCTAATTGGCTTGTTATAATAAGGTAGCTTTTATGAAATTGTCTTCTTCGTAACTTGAGGGTATTCACTCTTCTTATGACATCCATTTGTACCTCTAGGATTTATGGGCTCGGGTAGTAAGAGAAAATCAAATTTCTCCAGATTCAATGGAGGGTTGGATAAGGAATTATATCAAGAATTTAATCAATGTATCCATCATCTAGAAAACAATTATTTTAGCCTTCCCCTCGGTTGGAAACAATCTTGTATGATGTGTTGGTAGAAGAACAAACCTACAAGTAGGAATGGACCCATGGATAGGTAGTGGTGAAAATTACATGCTTCCACATCATATCATAATGTTTTTAGGGTCTCGAGGCTTTTATAATTTGTCCTGGAGAGCTAACTTGAATAAAAATACTATTTGTCACCAAGGTTGGCTTACCCAGAGGGACCTATTTTCCAGGACAAAGATGTTTATACTTGGGATAGATATTTTGGAAGTCTCAAATCAAGTTTTGTAAGGATCAAGGAAAAGGAAGATACATTATCTTGGTCTTTGAATCCAATAAGGGATTATGCTCCTAGAGAAGGATATAAGGCCTTGGTTGCATGAGGGAATGAATCTCCTTAACAATGGTGATGGAAAAAGGTATGGTGGTTGAAATTCCTATCTAAGTCACAAATTTTTATGTGGCATTTACTAAATAATAAAGTACTCACCTAGGATCCCCTAGGGTGTAGAACAATGAGTTCAAGTGTAGTTCAATGGAGATGTTATCATCTTCCATGCAATACGTTTGCATTAATGGATAGAGTTATAGAAGCAATGTGGATCACTTCTCTTCTCACACTATTCCTCTCCTGCTCTCCAAATCCATCAACATTCTTTTTTCCCAGTTACACATTGCAACTTTGTAGGGTGGGGAATTGAGTGTTCACAACACTTCTCGCACCAACATGGAATATTGCGACTATTGATGCACTTTACGATGGGAGAGATAATTAGTGAACTTCGTAGATGAATGTGATAGTGCGTGAGACAAATTATAGAGGTTCAAGGAAACATCACAAAGGCTTATCGGGAAACTAGGAAACATCTTAAAATCCTTGGCTATGTCATCGGTTTCAAATAATGATGGAACTATCCCATCATTTTCTTATGGATATGGAGGCATCCATGAATGAAGTTCAATTAAGAAAAAGGGAGGTGTTCTCCATTATGTTTTTCTCCCATTACATTAATCAATGTTAAACTCATGATGACTCTATCTACAATAATTCTTAGTTTGATGGGCTCAAAATGACTATGGGTTATGGCCCTTAATATGTCACACTCTCTAATGCTACCAATTTTCAATGCTTTTGATTAATAAGAGCATGCCAATCCAGTCTAAATTCTCTCTATGCCTAGTTTTATTTGGATTGAAGGGTGGGCTAGGAGAGAAATTGCTTTCCTCCCCTGAGCCTCTAGTTTATATGGTTTGGCCATAAGATATTTCTCTAGTCATCTCATTCTATGGAAGGTAGTGACCGGACTCCTTTAAATTTCCTTAATAGGTCCTAGTTCTTTATGGAAGACCCATTTGCTTTGGGAATCTTTGAAATTATGGATATGATGGCATAGTCATGTGGGGAGAATTGGAGTGTGATGTGTGAGTTATTGTAGGTCAACAAAAGCATGAGACAATGTGAAAAAGGGTTAAAAAAATCCCAAGAGTATCTGGTAACCTTGGCCCTCTAGTGGAAACATTTTCAAGAGGTGTGGGAGGAAAAATTCTTGGTGGAAATTCAAGAGTGAGACATGCATGTTGTTTAGATTGATGCTTAATTAAAGAAAACGTAGGGCCTATAATGAGAGTTTAGGGAATTTAACTAGTTGCAAAGAAGCAAGCATTTAGAATTGGAACTTCAATTGGAATTTCTAGTTATTTTGATGACTTGTATTATTGGTTTCCTTAATCTCTCTCTCTATCAATATTCTCTAATCCCCTGCTCCTACCTTTAACTCATCTATCTTGAAGGAAGGAATTATCTGTGCTCAATGCAATCACATTTGAAATTGGAAACTATGATAATTGGTATACTCATTGCAACACAATTAGAAATGGATGTGTGCTATGAGGTGGGCAACAAGGAAAAATGTGGTATTCAGTTCTCGATTTAGGGTTTTAAAAATTTAGAAAAAATTACCCAATTTGATGACATTGTTGGCCTCCTCTATCGATGCTAGGGCTCGCTAACCTCCTCTATCAACGCTCCTTTGTCACAGGAGGGCCAACTAGCCTCCTCTATCAACACTCCTATGTCGCTCTTGACCTCCTCTATCGCTCTCGGCTTCCTAACTCTCTCTCAACCTCCTCTATCGCTCTCGACCTCCTAGCTCGCTCTCGACCTCCTCTCGACGTCCTCTATCACTCTTTGTCGATCGAGAGCTCAAATGCGGTGAGGGTCGCCCTCCTAGCTTGCTCTTTGTCCTAGATCCCTCGCAACCTCCTCTCGACCTCCTCTATCACTCTTTGTCGATCGAGAGCTTATATGCGGTGATGGTGTAGGCATGGGTCGACATGAAAAATAATGGGTTTAGTGTGTAGTCCTGCGTTTTGGTTTGGAGAGGTCATGACATTGTGCGAGACATGTGTTTTAATTTTGGCATA
>ML792278.1:69813-112319 GCA_009831015.1 Picea engelmannii | reverse complement strand
ATTATTATTATTTAAATTAATAATAACAACATTCTAAGAAGATCCCTCTAGCTAAGAAATCATGGGTGTGTTGTATGTGTTATGCGACTAAAAAATTTGCTATAGATGGTTCTCAAAGTAGTCTTGTCCCCAATTTGGGAGTAATATAATGAATGTAGTCTAGATCCCTTTGGCTGAGAAGCCTCTAGTGGGGTGTATGTATTCTTACATGTAGAAAATTTAGTATAGAAAGTTCTAAAAATAGGTTTTCCCCTGGTATAGAAGTATCACAATGGACAACAATATAGAAAGATATTCTTCATTGAAAAGCCATGAATAAGGTGTATGTATTTTTCCAAATATTCTTAGAGCTTAAACCTAGACCCAACCACATCAAACAACCCATTTATTGAGGCTCTGTTTCTAGCCCCAATTGCATATTGGCTTGCATAGGTGAGACAACCATGAGGGTCAAAACATGTTTATTGACTATTTGAAATTTATTTAGAGAAATATCACCCCCCTCACTTTACCATCAAACCAATATCCCATTGACATATTAACACATCTTAACACAAAATTTGCTTAAATTAAAAGAAATTATACTATATAGAGTGATAACATATCTTTAGACTAAAGGCTTCTCTTAGTCGATTGAGAATAAGTTCCCTCCTGGATTTTGGGATGGCTTGGATTTTGCAAGAAGTTGAACCTATTCCTCCATGAAAACAAGGGGTTTGAACTTAAGGACCTTGATCATGATAATCTCCAAGAAGCATGAGACTTTGTTTTAAAAAACCACCTCCCTACTCATCTCATTTTCAAACATTGGGAAACTAGTTGCAAAACATAATTTCTTCAATAGTGAGAGATCCTTCTCCTTAAATTTATCTCATTTGTGGGCATGAAATTCTTATGTTCCAAAAATGAACTAGCACATGATAGATATTCTCACAATTAATTTTATTACTCTCCAATTTCTTAGAGCTAAGAGAACTAGCATATTTATTGGGGTGGAAATTTCCTACTCAACTAAGAAACTATCATACCACTCATGGGTATTGAAGGGACTTAGAACCTACTCCCTTCTTGGGGTAGCCTCTTTTTCATTTAACGTGGTCTTGAAACAAGATATGTAGGAAATTGTAATGAAATGGGTAACTAGATCTCAAGTAAGAGAGCTCATGCAGATCTCAAGTATGAGAGCTCATGAAAAATACACATTAGAATGAGATGCACCTAATGGAATGAGATGCATTCTCTTTTGCAATGAAATTTAGGCCTTTCCCTCATTAAGTATATGGTAATTATCCTAAGGTGGTAGATTTTTTCGACCACCTTCTCTAGATATGTGTACCATTGATTCTAAACCCCCATGAAAGAATGATTTGTAAAGCATGATAAGATTAAGGGAATGCACAAAAACAAAGATCATCATGATGGGTTAATGTGATAGGAGGGTGGATGAATAATCATGTTTGTCTTAACATCCTAGTTAGTAACAACTTCCATCCCCCCTCTTCTTCGATCTGATGTGCATCTAAAGAATGGGAACGAGAGGAACTAGTTATTATGATGTGACTAGCTAACCAATGGGAACAATATTATTAGTAAACCTGATCAATACCTAATTTACAATCCTTAATACAATCTCTTGATAAATGAAAATATTTTTACTCACCATTTCCCATGAGCGATGACATATTCTCTTGATATTTTTATATCCCTTCATAATGTTTCTTTTAAACCTGATATGATTTCTTCAATCATGGGTTGGTTGTTAGATTTGAAAATCAAGAACTTGATAGATATCCATAGGATATGACCATGTTCATCCACACAATTTAGAAGTAGAGTAATATGATATTGGATTATCTTCTAAGCTGATATTGATCTTTTTAACCTTCAAGAAATCTTGATATATATGGTTGTGTGAAAATAAGTAGAATAGGTAGAGGATAAAATCAAGGATAATTTAGTACCCATCACTTATGCCAACTTATATAGGAATGAGGGAAATATTGGGCCTTGGGAAATCCCTAAAATATACAACATTGAAAGAAAAAATGCATATGAGAAATTGGGACATCATTAAGAAGACTAGAACCTATATGGAAATGAGAGTCCATATGGATAAGAAGCTTTTGGAAAATATCAATACCTTGTTAGATGTTAAAGAATTAGGGTCAAAGGGATCCCTTAAGTTACATTATGTCATAGGGAGTATTATTAGGCAATCCAATTTGGATCAAGTAGAGGAAAACACCAATTTGAAAAGGAGGATAACAGATTTGGAATCTACATGGATTCCTAAACCATTGGCCAGGACACCATATGAACAACTTGAAGACAATCCCAAGATAATTTCCACAGAAAAATGAGCCCAAGGGTTATTGTAGGTGGTTAGGGAGACAATTGCAACCGAAATTGAAAAACTATTGAAGTAGTTTATGGATCTATGGGAATTGATGAGTGAATCCTTTGTCCTTGACACCAAAATTATTTATTTGACCAACTCTTTGAATCAATGATTTACCAAATTCTCTAAAAATGAGATAAAATGATGACTTAGTGATTTGGTTATTGAGAATTCTCGGATTGATTGAATGATTCAAGAGAAATGCATAGAATTAAGAAAATTCCATAATGAAATATTTTCCTTAAGCTTGAAATAGGAGGTCCCAATGGGACCCATGATGGGTTACATCAAGCCTTGGGTTAATAAAGCATTGGAAAATATATCTAAGGCCCTGCAATATTTAGTTAAGAAGACATGTAGGTTTTAAGAACCTTTCCAATGGCATGAGAGAGTATAAAATCATGGATTTCAAATAGGAACAAGCTCACTTCCAAATTTTCAAGTCTTCCTCAATTTCATAATTTTGAACACTATAACTTCCCCTTCCATATTTTCCTCCTTGTTGTTCTTTGTAGGACCATGGTCGAAGAAGTAGGACCCGACACTTTTTCACATAGGGGGTGAAATTGGCTTTGTTACCCCTATGTATAAATGCCCATTTTTAATCTTCAATCCTAATTCATGAAAATGAGTCAAAGGCTCATTATTTATAGGAGATGATATTAAAAAAATGGTGGAAGTGGCCACATAATTCAATTGTGAAGCAGGTTTGTCCAACTAAATAGTAGGGATAGACTATGTATGATCCACTAAAGGTGATACATTATCTTAGGTCAAATGTGGTTGTGGATCATAATATGAGCATTGATTAATGGTGACAATGAATCCTTCATGTGGAAATTGAATCCCTTTCCTTGTGATAGTCTCCTCCAATGCCCCTTTTAGAACAAAATGTCCCATATTAAATAATATAAAATGAATCCAAATATCAAAATGAAACCATTGCTTGAACTATAAGAACCATTTCTATTGTGCACAATCCTTGAAATTTGTTTTCTAATCCTCCTATAGGGGATAAATTTCACTTGCAAACCATGTAACATCGTTCAAAGCCACATGCATGGTCTCTAAGCCCCATGAATAATGTATTAGGGACTAAATCCTTAGTTCTTAATCCCCAATTCATGGCTTAGGCCCTAAGGATCATTCTTGTTACGCTCAATATTCTAAAGTTGGAGGTAAGGAAATATCTAAAAGGTCTTCCCTAACATCATATTGCAGAATATTTTATTGTGTATTTATCTTTAGCAAACTCTTCACTATTACACCCACCACCTTATATCTCCTAGTTTTAATAATAGGTCCAACAATTGATTCTTGGGTATCTAAACACTTAGCACTTAATGATGGGATAGTAGGAAACATGCTTGGGTTGGCTATGATAGACACATTTCTCATAGGCTCAAGAAAAATCTTAAAATTAGTTTTTTCCCTTGTATGCCCAACTTCACTTATGGGGTTAGGAATAACTATAGGAGATATACTTCCATCAACATCTAGAGGTTTATCTTGAAAATAATTCTTTAGCACTTACTCAACAAGAGATGTTTCTTATTCCTTTGCATTGTGAACAACCACATACAACCCTTATTTGAAAAAAATCACCCAAATCATTTGTAGGGAATCCCACCTCCTACGACACCATAGATGTGGATTGTTCTAGGAAAATTTGTTCATATAAATATCTCCCATATGCACCACATGGAATATTTTTTAAAAGTGGCCCGAATTGAAAAGGATGATTTCAATTATGTATTATTTGATAGGCATGAGCCTACATATTAGGATTAGGACTTTCACTTAGACCAACTAGGACTAGGAATACAACTTAGACTTGAACTTAGACTAGCCCCAAGTCCCCATAGTTGGGGACCCATTTCATTTTATCTTTCATGGTCGATGCCTAGGGATTTATGGAATCACACATGCAATATGTGATATAACAATGGTCATTTCAAATGAATTTATAACATGAATTATGGTTCTCATGGTTGTCCAAGGAATGCTCTAGGGTCAAATGACAAGGTACAAGATCATAGAAATTTCCTTAGGGACGCATGGACCATTCATCACAGTCATTTTTATAGTGTTGATTAAACAATGAACGAAAAGAGGAATTTTTCATCACAACTATGACACACATACATTGTATATACAATGTAGAACCTGAAAGAAAAGTGAAGAAAGGTTGATGCAAACTTAAAACTTGTGTCAAGATATTTGTGTACTTCGAAATAAAAATAGGGTTTGTGGTTTACATGATGAATTGATGATGGAAACAAGTGGGTGTGTGAGTCAAATTTTAGTCCAGAAACCCTCCCATATTATTAAGGCATGCAAATAGTCTATCCATGTAAAATTTTAGTGCATACAGAAACAATTTGAAATTTCAACGTTGGCCCCATTCAAAGGTCACCATTACCCATGTCTAGACCTAGTACAATGTATGTTCGTTGTTCCTTTTAAAATTCATTGACATTACACATGTTCCTGCATCTAGTACTGTATATTTGAGTCTAGAAACCCTTCTATATCATTAAGGCATGTGAGCAATCTATCCATGTCAAATTTAAGTGCATATAGAAACATTTTGAAAGAATTTCAACATTGGCCCCATTCACAAGTTACCGTTGCCCATCAGGTTATTGTTGAAATAGATTACATATGAGAATGAAGCTCCATATGAAAAATCAAGCTACATGGGATCTTGGTGATAAATATTATTAGGATGGGTGCCAAATGGAAAAATGGTACTACTCTAGGGTAACCCATCATAGGAAGGATCCACCATTAGATGTTTTCAAAGTGAAGAAGATGGAATAATGTACCAATGTTCAATAGGGATATTCCTAGGACAAGTTTAAGGTGGAAAAAGGTTTAAATGAAACAATGCAGAGGGAAATGATCCTAATTCTATATGAAAGTTCAAGAATATACCTTACTCATCTAAACATGGCTAAGAAAATGATCTATAGGTACCATACAACTCAATGAAAGGTCCTACACCCAAAACAAAAACTAGAAGTCATATTAGATGCTTCATGTCAACACGAAATAGTTTGACAACATCTCGTTCAATGGAAACATCAATAATCTTAAGTATGGAAATTTAATCCAAGGTATGTTCTTCAAGTCAAAGGTGTTGTTGGTAGAGATGAATCAAAATGATCAATATTTCCAAAGGGATAGAGTATAAGGGAATGATAGTAGTGGAGTAGATAGACCTAGGGTGAAATTCAATAGGAGATCCATTATGGAGGTTATCCTAAGGACTATATAAAAATTTCATGGCCTATAAAAATTTATCATTGTTAGGAGATATCATGGTTGAAGAAGTAGGACCCGACACTTTTGCACATAGGGGGTGAAATTGGATTAGTTACTCTTAAGGATAAATTTCCAGTTTTAATCTATCTCCCTAAGTCATGAAAATGAGTCAAAGGCTCATTATTTATGCAAAGAAGATTAAATACCTTCCCCTCAACATAGATAGGGGAGTTTGGATTGCTAGGAATCTATGCTTGCTCGAAGGAAATGAGACCCTCCCTCTCAAATGTGTGATTCAATCTCTCAACATCTTAAATGCTTGCCCACCATTAGAGGAAAAACAAACTAGATATGAACTTGAAGAGGAAGTAACAAATAATGATATTTTGTGGGCATACTTTGACGGAGATTCACAAGGAAATCCTCCCAAAGGAGGTGTAAGAGGAATCTTACATCTGTCTTCCACACATTTTATATCCTTCAAAACAAGTATTGGGTAGGAATCTAACAACTTATGTGAACTGATGGCACTCAAATTACTTCTTCAGCTAGCCCAAGAACATGTGATCCAACAACTCAAATGGATTAGAAAGGAAGCTCAAATAAAAAAATTCACCTTACATCCTCTCTGTGATGATATACAAATGAAATTGGCAACCTTCTCACAAATATATTTGTGTCACATCTACGGGGACATGAATAATGTAGCGAGTGGTTGGGCCAGAGTTGCCCAGGTAAATGGAAGAGAATATTTCAAAAATAAATCATAATTTAAAGGTTGCTCAAGACAGGCAGAAAATCTATGCTGATAAGAGTAAAACTCGCAGGGAATTTAAAGTGGGTGATCTTGTATTCTTGAAAGTGAAGGCCAACAGAAGTTCCCTGAAGTTGGGAAATTGTTCAAAGTTGGCAGCCCGTTATTGTGGGTCATTTGAAATCCTAGAGAGGATTGGACATGTAGCTTATATGCTTTCATTCCATGCACTAATGCCTATTCATAATGTATTCCATGTATCATTTCTCAAAAAGTATATACCTGATGCTAATCATGTTATTGATTGGAATGTGATTCAAGTGGAGCAAGAAGGTGCTTTTCAAGTGCATCTGGTGTGCATACTGGACCGAAAGAGTAGGAAGTTATGGAATTGAGCCATAGAGATAGTAAAGGTCCAATGGACCTGGTACAGTCTTGAAGATGCAACTTGGGAGCACGAGGATGCTATACGAGAAGAATGCCCGTGTATTTTTGAAGATTTTTGAAAATTTTGATGGTAATATGTAAATATCATGCACTGAGGACAATGCATAAATAGGGGGGGGGGGGTAATACCCCAAGACCGAGTCCCAATTGAATTGTAAACATGTTTTATAGGCTAGTGAGCCAGGTGATTATAAGCTAGGAGGATTATGTGATGATTAGGTCGGAGAGCCTAGATGCTAAAGTTCGGTGAACCTATTTTTGTATATGTAAACACTCATATCATTAATATAATACATCGTTTTGTGTAGACTGACCATGATAAAAGAGTATGGGGGACTAAAATCCACTAGGAAGGGAAAGGGAGGGGCTAAGAGCCTAGGAAAAGGGGCTAAGATAGAGGGTTTATTACTAAAGTAATATTATATTATTATTCCTAAAAGACTAAGGCAAGGATAAATCTCATATTATCCTAAGTTCTTATATGAAGATAAATTATCTACAAGTGGAGAGGAGAAAGCTCCTGGAGGGCCATGTTTCAATCAGGGCGCATGCAATTATATGTGGGGGAAACTTGTTCGTTGGGGACCATTCTCCTAGTCACCCGGGCATTTTTCACGATTTCACCAGTCTACCATCGTTTCATGCTGAGACCTTCATCGTTTGACCTATGCAACCCAGAATTTGTACCTAGTACCTCCCTATCACGAGTAGCATACATGTATTGTACTCGAGTTAATATTGTACCGTACCTGAGCTAGTATTGTTCCTTAACTTATTTGTGTTGTTTCCATCATCTGTTCCATCCCCTTTTTCTGTTGTTGCCTTCACCTGAGTTTGTATCTAGTTGACTAGATAATTGGATTGAAGAAGCGGGTTGTTAGGCCCATGGTACTAAAGAGTCAGGTTTTCATGCCTATGAGAAACTCTCTCCAGGTGAGAGAGTTTGTTGGGAAAGTGATTTCTTGGGGGATCCCAACTGCAGCTATAGTGCTCTGAGAATTCTTGTTTGACATGTTGTTGAAGCCCTGGAAAGGAAGTGGGGTAGCTGAAGGACTGTTGAGAAGAGAATGGGCACACATCCTGGGGTGGGATAGGAATGTCGGGAATGAGAGGTTGTAGGATTTTAGTTTGAGTTGGCTCTTGGAAATGATATCCTTCATGTTCTATGATTTGTCTCAGCCTAGCCTAGGAATCACTTTACCCGGGTGGAGTTTAGTCCCAGCTTGGGGGTGACCCACTACTGAGAGTAATAAGCAACATGGTCTAAGGATGGGAGGATCATGGAAGGTCTACACGTAGTTGGTGGACTTCTCTAAAAGATAAGTTTCAATTGTGTATCAATTTGCATGATGGGTATTTATACATATGTTATATTTATGTGTATTTCATGTGTATGTTGTATGTATATGTTTACTGTTATTTTCCACATTAATCTGTGTAATTGCAGAATGTGTTTGTCTGTTTAAAAGTATATATGTATACAAATGAAATTATTGTAAGTTTTTAAGTGCCATGACCCAGTCTAGGTAGGTTGGGTTTGTGACAATCTGGTATCACATCCTCAGTTTTCAACACCGATCTTGGATGAGTTGTGTAAGTGGAAATTGAAGTAAACAGTTTAGAGAGAATTGTTGTCAAAATGGATAAAATTCGAATTTTAGAGTGTCCGTGAGTTACAAGAGGGCACTGAGAGCACACCTTAACTGTGTTTGAAAGATCAAGAGGTGTATCATTTCGAGAAACCACAGTGGTCGTAAGATCCATCTGGGAGGGGACTGAATCCTTCACAACCGTTGGATCTAGAGAAGGTGTGCATTCGTTCAGCATTGAAGTCCTTCGAACTTTTCCCCTCTATCTATTTTAAATTTTTTGTCGTGAAAGAGGCAAAATCCCTGAATCTCTGAAGTCTCAGAGTGAACCCACATTGTAGATAATTTGGGAGAAGGAGGGTCATTGGATCCCCCAAGTGGTTTGACAGTTTGACACTTCGGGGAAATCTGATTGTGGTTGCGCGGAGTGGAGTTTTCCCCAAAGTTCCGAAGTCCGAAACAAATCCAGAACATCCATTATCAGAGATACGTGTCCGCAGATTAGAAAGTGTTCGAAAATTTAGTGTTCAACAATTTGGGGGTTGTATGGTGATCAACACCAAAATATTTTGAAGCCCGAAGCCATGAAGAGCCAATATCTCGAAACTCCAGAGAAGCACAGTTCGGAGAGTTAGCCACTTCTACATTCATAAGAAATGTGGAGTTGTGTTGAGGAAATATTCGAAGTCTAGAAGTCTTGGAGCGTCATATTGACATGGCATGATGACGTCACCTAGAGTTATGTGGACCTGTTCGGGAGTTCAGAAGTTCAACGTTCGGGTGCTTTGATGTGTTCTGGTGACACATCCTTCGAAGTCCCAAAGTCCCGAAGTCTCGAAGCGTCGAAGTGACGTGACATGCTGACATCACCTAGGTTGACGTGGAACCACACTAAGCATGCTACATGTCATCTTGTTCAGGATTTTCCCACACCTTTTGGACCAATTAGAACTTGACACATGTCACCCATAGATTGGATCATGTGTCATCTCTATATTTGTGACATGTAGCACCCCCCTGATGAATGAATGTTGATAAGACTCCAGAAGTTCGGAGATTCGACATTCAAGGGAAATTTTGTGTTGTGTTGTGAAATCCTATGAAGCTCGGAGTCTCGAAGCTCCTATCGACCGTTGATCTCAGCCAGGAGCGTGGACCGTTGATTCTTAAAACCTTCGTGGATTTTCCAATTCGACATTTAGAGGAATTGAAGTGTTGTGTTGTAAGATCCTTTGAATCTCGGAGTTCTGAATTCACGGAACACCAGAGTGACATGGATTGATGACATCACCTAGGGTGACGTGGACCTACTTATGCATGTCACATGTCAACTTGATATGTGCCTCTTACAAAATTTATATGCCAATTGGAAATCGACACATGTTACTCGTTGATTGAGCCACTTTTTATCTCCATATTTTGACACGAAACACCCCTAGTGCGCAGTGATAAGAAGACCCCGATAGTTCATAACTTCGGCATTTGGGAGTTTTCGGGTGCGAATTTGTATATATATCTAAAGTGCGAATCCCCAGAGAGCCTCTCTAGGAGTTCTCCAATTCGAAGTTTGGGAGAAAAAATGTGTGATATAGAAAGAACTCTCGAAGATCTGAAGCAATGAAGCCCCAAAGCTCTAAAGATGCATCGTACAAGAGTTCGTCAATTCGGTGTTCGGGAGAAATAAGGCATAAGGTAGTAAGAGCCTTTGAAGCCAAAGCTATGGAGCCCCGAAGTCCTGACGCTCTGGAAAAAATCACCTTTCGATTAAGCGTTTGGTCACATCCTGTGGTAACATCAGATTGGGGGCTGGAGAAAAAGGGCTAGTGCCCAAAAATTATTTTTTAAGGACAATTTTTTCAAATATCCATAACTTCCTGCTCAAATCTCAAAATCGAGCAAGGGATCAGTCATTGGAAATATCTTGGATAGTAGAATATAATTGTTCACCCAGAAAATTGAGTTGAATAAGCAATATCTCAGAAAATCAAAAGAAAGAAGTTTAATATATTATTGAACCAGAATGGTTCATATTTTCATAAAATTGTTGAGTCAGTTAGCCTGACAAAGTTTTGTTGGTTGCACATTTTGCAGAGTTAACAGAAACTAGATCAAATCAGGATAAGCTCATAGTGCAGAGGAATGGAAGAGACACAAGGGGATTATAGCCAGGAAGATGAGATGATAGGGATGGATTTCCATATGGGTATTGAAGGAACAAACTCCAATGGACATTGAAAAGGAAAGGATGAAAACATGAATATGGTAGAGACCATTAAAAAATTGCAGAAAGACGTCCAAAGTCACAAGGATGATAATAAAAGGATTATGAAATCCAGGGAGAAACAAGAGGACTTCAAAATGAAGTTAATGAAAATCCTGGACAGAATTGAAAAGAAATTGGATAAGGATAATGGCTCAAGAAAATCAAGAAGTCATAGGTCTCCTAAGGAGAAAGGTAGATCAAAGAGTGTTAGCATACATCACCATCACTCCCTAAGGCATTCCAATAAGAGAGCACATAGTAGCTATAGTTCATTCCCTGTCAGGAAGAATAATAAGAGGTATGCGGTGGATGAACTGCAAGGAGAAATGAACAAAATCAAACCTCCTACATTTGATGGTAAGCACAATAAGGATGAAGATGCAGAGAAATGGATGCTAGGCATGATAAAGTACTTTCAATTGCATAATTATTCTTCACGTGCAAAAGGAATAATTGCTATCTATCAGCTCAAGGGAAAGGCATGCATGTGGTGGGACCAACTTGTGCAGGTGAATCACATTAAAGAGAAAAAAGTTTACTTGGAAGGAATTCAAGAAGTATTTTAAAAAGAAATACTTGACTAAGAGATATTATGACAGAAAAATGAAAGAGTTCTTTGAACTCAAGCTTGGAAGTATGACCATCTATGAATATGAAATGTAATACCCCTATTATGAACCCAAACTATAAATGTAAATGCAAATGTACTTAAGTTGGTGAGTTGCTTGATATCATTTTTGTATGCACCTTCAATGGCATAGTGTGCACATGTATTGCGCACTAAAATGATGAAGTGTGCACATTCCAGAATATTGCGCGCTGCAAAATTAAGTGCACGCAATTTTGAGGCCAGGGAGCCTTTGTGTATATGTTGTGTTGTATAGGCTGGTGAGCCAGTTATTATAAGCTAGGAGGCTTATGTATTGAATTAGGCCAGAGAGCCTAGATGTTAAAGGCTAGTGAGCCTATTTTTGTATATGTCTTATCATTAATATAATACATCGTTGCATGTAGACCGACCACGATAAAAGAGTATGGGGGACTAAACTCCACTAGTTAGGGAAAGGATGGGATACAAGTTAAGGATAAGGGGCTAAGCTAGGGAGCTTAAGACAAAAAGGAATATTATATTAATATTCCTTAAAATATAAAGTATGGATAATTATTTTATCCTAAGTTCTAAAGATGGGGACAAGTGGGAAAAAGTATCCCTCAACATGGCAAGTGTCAAGTTGGGAACATGCATACATATAACTTGGACTTAGTTCATTTTCCCATCATTCGTTCCATCATCATTCACACACTCATTCAGTTGTCCTTTGTACCTTTTTGTTACTATCATTGTATCTGTACCCGTACCTAGTTAGATTAGGATTTGGACTGAAGAAGCGGGTTGTCAGGCCCGTGGGAGATTGAAGAGGTGGGTTGTCAGGCCCATGAGAAAATATTTCTAGGTGAGAGAATTGTTGAGAATTAATTCCAAAGGTGTTAAATTGTTGCTACAGGGCTCTGAGACTTCCTGTCCATCCTATTGCTAAAGCCTGGAAAGGAAGTGGGGCAGCCGAAGGACTGTTGAGAAGATAACGGGCACACTTCCTGAGGTGGGACAGGCATGTGGGGAATGAGGGACTGTAGGCTGCTAGTTTGAGTGGGTACCTGTGATGGAGTCTTTCTTGTTGCCTGAGATACATTATTCTGTTAGGAATCCATTTACCCAGGTGGAGTTTACTCCCAGCTCAGGGGTGACCCACTGCTGAGAGTGATGAGCAATGTGGTCTAAGGCTAGGAGGTTCATGGAAGGTCTTCATGCATTTGGTGATATTATTACCAATATAATGGTCAATTGTGTGTTAAATTACATGTTGCATTATTATTTATGCGTTTATTTTTATGGGTTTTCCTATGTGTGGTTTATACATGTCTTTATATTTATGGGTATTTCTTGTCTATGTTTCATGTATATGTTTACTGTTATTTTTGTATGAATCTATGCATTTACAAAATGTATTTGTCTTTTTTAATTTATATATATAAAGTTTCGCAAGAGTTTCTGTGTGTATGTTTTAATTTGCATACAGTTCGAAATTTTTTACATGGCATAACCTAGTTGGATGTTGGGGATGTTACAATATGGTATCAGAGCCAGGTTTTCAACACTGAGCCTATATGGGCTAAGAAAGTTGATTTAAAGTGAAATTTCATAGAGAATTGATTTCAAAGTGGCCAAATTTCAAGTTACATAGCGTCCATGGTAAAAATTAGGAGCAATTGCGTGGAATTGTGAAAAAGCCCCAATTTTTGTTGTTAAATTCATGGGAAAATTGAGAAATTCAGCCAAGTAGTGAGATATTCCTAATTTAATATATGTTCTAGCAAATTCAAACCTGGAATTGGTGGAATTTGAAGTTACAGGGAAGCCATGACAGATGGAGTGATATTAGTTGATTAAAATTCTCAATTCATGAATTAAGTTTGGGAAAAAAAAAATTCCAGTAATGTAAACCAACAACGATTTGTTGTTACAGAGGTTGAATTGGTGTTATCAGGGCGAAATTGAAAAAATTTCGTAGTTGCAGAATGTCTATAGTGAAAATTGGGAAAAATTTAGGCAAAACCCCCAATTTCTGCAACAAAATTCATGAGAAATTGATGCGCATAAAAATGAATGTGTGCAAGTGTGAGCACTAAAAATGCATGTTGCACAGTGAAAATCTTGTGATGTGTGGAAAATAAGAGTGTGTGGCTACGCGCGCTAAAAGTTGGCGTTGTGCGGTGCAGAGTGGTAATGCATGGAAAATATTGGTGTGCGGGTGTGCGCACTTAAATTTGGCGTTGTGTGGTGCAAAGTGGTAATGCACGTAAAATATTGGCAAGCGGGTGTGCGCACTTAAATTTGGTGCTACGAGGTGTAGAATGACAATGCACAGAAAATATTGGCACGCGGGTGTGCACACTTAAATTTGGTGTTGCGCGGTGCAGTGTGGTATTGCACGGAAAATATTAGCATGGGGGTCTGCGCACTTAAATTTGGCACTGCACGGTACAGAGTGGTAATGTGCAACAAATATTGGCACGGTTGTGTGCACTAAATTTAGCATTGTGCGGTGTGGATTGAGTGGTGCATGAGGTGTGCTCACGCATAATAATGGCACGCGTGGTGTGCGCAGTATTGACAGAGCGCAGAGGAATTTTTTTGGTGCGCGTGCAATGTGGTTATATGTTGTCGTGCAAAAATTTAATTAAGGGTGCGCTCAGAGTACTTGTGCGCAGTGGGAGCGTACTAAACTTTGGCATGGTGCAATGCGTAGAGTGTAATGCACGCAGAATATTATCACACGACATAAAAATTGCATGCAACAGGTATTAGTGAATGAACCAAAATTGTGTGCAGTGGATATTGGTGTGCGATGCAAAAGTAGTGTGCACCAGTTATTGGTGCGACATAGAAGTGATCCACATTGGTTATAGGTGTGCAAAGCATGCACTACCTTATAGTGTTTCTGCACATGCTAAATATGGGTGTACATGTTCAAATTTGTGCGCGCAACGTCGTTTGGATGGTGTACAACAGCAGAAAACCAACGAATTTCTGCGACATTTTATATTGTTTGAAGGTCATCTTTTTGCAACGTGTTTTTGAGGCCCTAAACAACGTTTTTAGCTACTCGAAAACCCCGAGAACATGGTGAACCAATGCACACTATATTTTTTCATCCCAAATGAAAGAGCTCGAAGAGAGATTTCTAATGGTGTAAATCGTTCGTCAAACAGAGTTTTTATGAGGAAGTTACAAGACAAACAACGGAGGGTAAATTTTAAGACCCAACTAACTTCGAAGGGCCATAACTTTCTTCTCTGGAATCAGATTGAGGCACAGGAGTAGTCTATGGAAAGATATAGAGCCATAGAAAATATTCCTAGAGATTAATTAAAATTATGGGCATGTTAAAAATGTTTAACATGGCAAAGAAGGTACTTGTAGCATTCCAGACCAAAAACACTAATTGGCCTAGAACTTCAACGGGCTATAACTAGCAAACCCAGAACCCAGAAAGAGGTGAAACTTGGACAGATTGTCCAAAATATGTATATGAAAAAACCCAATTGAGATCCTACTAAAACTTCAATGGAGTAGGTGAAAAAATGCATAATTGCACCAAGTTGAAGAGGGAACAAAATAATTAATGGACAATTTTCAAATAACCATAACTTTCTTCTCAAGACTCAGAATTGAGCATGGAAGCAGGCATTGGAAGGTCTTGGACAAAAAAAATAGCTATTCACCCAAAAAATTGATCTGGGCATTCAATTTTCATGAAATCGGAAGAAATAATTATGATGCATTATTGAAATAGAATGGTTCATATTTTCATGAAATTGTTGAATCAGTTAACCTGACAAAGTTATGTTGGTTGCACATTTTGCAAAGTTAAAAACAACTAGATCAGATCAGGATCAGCACAGAGTGCAGAGGAATGGAAGATGCACAGGGGGATTACAGCTAGGAAGATGATATCAGAGGGATGGATGTCCATATGGGTATGGAGGGAACAAACTCCAATGGACATGGAGAAGGAAGGGATGAAAACATGAATATGGTAGAGACCATTAAAAATTTGCAAAAGGATGTCCAAAGACATAAAGATGGTAATGAAAGGCTTATGAGAGACAAGGACCAGAATGAGGAATTCAACATGAATTTATTGCAGAGCTTGAACCAAATAGAAAAGAAATTGGATAAGGAGAGTGGCTCAAGCAAATCAGGAAGTCACAGGTCTCCTGATGAGAAAAGAAGAACAAGAAGTGTTAGCAGACATCACCATCACTCCCCGAGGAATTCCAATAAGAGAGCACACAATAGCTCAAGTCCATCCCTTGTCAAGAAGCATAAGAGGTATGGGTTGGATGAGCTACAAGAATAAATGAACAAAATCAAACCTCCTACATTTAATGGTGATCACAAGAAGGATGAAGATGCAGAGACATGGTTGTTGGGCATGAGAAAGTATTTTCAATTGCATAATTATTCTTCTCATGTAGAAGAAAGAATTTCCATCTATCAACTCAAGGGAAAGGCATCCATGTGGTGGGATTAACTTGTGCAGGTGCAACACATTAAAGAGAAAAATGTTACTTGGAGGGAATTCAAGAAGTATTTTGAAAAGAAATACTTGACTAAGAGATACTATGAGAAGAAAATGAAAGAGTTATTTGAACTCAAGCTTGGGAGTATGACCATAGATGAATATGAAAGAAGGTTTTTAGAATTGTTGTAGTATGTTTCTTTCATCAAGGATGAGACAGTTAAGATTCAGAGGTATTTGAGTGGATTGCCATCATTCATCAGTGACAAAATACAATATGATGATCCCAAAACATTGGAGGGAACCATGAGGTGAGAGAAATGCCTATATGATCAACAAAAATCATGTCCAATGTTCCAAAAATCTTGGGAAGACAAAAAGAAATTCAAGATGGATCAGAGAAAGAAGGGGACTAAGCCACCATTCTTCAGAAATAATCCTCAAGGACAACCAACATCTAGAGAACCCAAAATGATCGAGACATGGGGTCAAAGGCCAAGGCAGCCACCTATTCAATGTTGGGGTTGTAAAGGAGATCATATGTTTAGAGATTGTCCTCACATAGGTGAAAAAGTGAGGATTGTTCACAATGTATAGCAAGCTGAAATAGTGGAGGACATGGGAAGAAATGTACCAAGGATCTATGCAGCCCTAGACAACAAACAAGTAGAATATTATCCACATATGATTGAAGTGGAAGGTATGATCAACAACCAAACCATTTATATTTTAATTGATTCGAGAACTAGTCATATTTATATAAATCCTAAGATGGTGGAAAGTTTGCATTTTCCAAGAAGCAAGTATGGAAAATCTTGGTTGGTGCAACTGGCTACCAGAGCCAAAAGAAAAGTTAATGAGATGTTTAAGTTGTGTCTTATGGAAATGAATGGATTGAACACCAGGGAAGATTTGAACATATTTCATTTAGGTTCCTATGACTATCTAATTGGGATCGATTGGTTGGGCCAACATCATGCTATCCTAGACTATCATAACATGGCATTTACTTGCTTGGATGAGGAAGAGAACCTAAGGACAATGCAGGGAATTCCCAGGGCAGTAACCATCAGAGAAATTTCAGCATTGCAGTTGAAGAAATTTTACAGGAAAGGGTGTCAAATATTTGCATTACATATGGAAGAGACACCTAACGACAAGGTGTCAAATATTGAATATTATGCAATCCTAAAAGATTTTGAAGATGTTTTTAAGGAAATACCAAGATTACCCCCTAAAAGAGACATTGATTTCTCCAAGAAATTTGATGCCTGGAGGAGCTCCAGTATCCAAGACTCCATACATGATGAGTACACCAGAATTGAAGGAGTTGCAAATGCAACTTGAAGATCTTCTTAAGAAGGGGTATATACACCCAAGTGTGTTACCTTGGGGTGCCCCAGTTTTATTTGTGAAGAAAAAGGATGGAACATTGAGACTTTGCATTGACTTTAGGCAATTGAACAAGGTAACTGTGAAGAATAAGTATCATTTGCCAAGGATCAATGACCTCTTTGATCAGTTGAAAGATGAAAAAATATTCTCCAAGATTGATCTTAGGTCAGGTTATCATCAAGTAAGAATTAAAGAAGAAGACATCAACAATATTGGTTTCAGAACAAGTTATGGTCATTATGAGTTCACAATGGTGCCCTTTGGATTATTAAATGCACTAGTTGTCTTCATGTGTTTAATGAATGGTATTTTCATAGAATATTTGGATAAGTTTGTCATTGTATTTTTAGATGACATTCTTATATATTCTAATTCAAAGGAAGAGAATGAACAACACTTGAGGATGGTATTACAAGTATTAAGGGAGCATCAATTGTATGCCAAATTCAGCAAGTGTTCATTTTATCAGAAGCAAATTCATTATTTGGGACATATCATTTTAGAGGATGGGATAGCAATGGATCCTTAGAAGATAGAAGCCATTAGACGATGGTCAGCACCAAATAATGTGGCAGAGGTCAAATCATTCATGGGCCTTGCAGGGTACTATAGGATATTTATTAAAGGATTCCCAAATATTGTACATACAATCACTTCCTTGCAAAGGAAGGGTGTGAAGTTTCAGTGGACATTGAATTGTGAAAAGAGTTTCCAACACTTGAAGCAATTATTAACAAGTTCTCCAATACTAAGGATTGCAGATCCAAATGAAGACTTCATTATATGCACCAATGCATGTAAAGAAGGACTTGGTGGAGTCCTCAGTCAAAATGGGTTTGTTGTATGTTATGAATCAAGGAAGTTGAAATATGATGAAAGGCACTATGTCACTCATGATTTGTATTTGGCAGCCATAATGCATGCATTGAGGAGGTGGAAGCACTACCTCATGGGGAAAATTTTTGAGCTGAGGACAGACCATAATGGTATGAAATATTTATTTGATCAACCAACTCTAAATGCTAGGCAAAGCAGATGGTTAGAATTTCTCGGTGAATATGACTTTGACATAAAGCATATCAAGGGGAAAGAGAACAAAGTGGTTGATGCACTCAACAGAAGAGTGCATGAGTTGCATGCTACATCCATTAGCATGTACCAATCAGATTTGAAAGACAGAATTTTGGAAGCTGCAAAATCAAATTTGCAATACAAGGAGTTAGTGGAAAAATTATAGCAAGGTATTTTGTAGCAGAAAATCGAAGACTATATGCTAGAAAATGATGAAATTGTCATATACAGGGGCATAATTTATGTACCAAATTCCCAGGAATTGAAAATTTTGATATTGAGATAAATGCATAATGTACCTTATGTTGGGCACCCAGGTTATCAGAAAACTATTGCAGTTGTCAAGAGCCAATATCATTGGCCAGGCATGAAGAAAGAAGTTGTTGATTTTATTGTTAAATGTTTGGAGTGTCAAAACGCAAAGGTTGAGCATAGACACCCAGCTGGTTTGTTGCAGACATTACCCATTCCTGAGTGGAAATGGAAAGTTGTAACAATGGATTTCATCACCAAACTGCCTAGAACAAACAAGCAACATGATTCTATCATGGTAGTGGTGGATAAGCTTACTAAAGAAACCCATTTTGTTCCAGTAAAGCTCACTCACAAGGAAGCCAACATTGTTGATGTTTATATGAGAGAAATTGCTCGATTACATGGTATACCCAAGACAATTGTTTCTGACAGAGATCCAAAATTTACCTCAAATTTTTAGAACGAATTATTTGATGGATTTGGAACAAATTTGAATTTTATTACAGCTTATCATCCATAATCAGATGGAAAAACAAAGAGGTTGAATCAAGTGATTGAGGATATGTTGAGGATGTATGTGATGGATAAACCATCAAAATGGGAAGACTACCTACACTTAGTAGAGTTTTCTTATAACAATGGGTACCAAACATCTCTAAAGATGAGCCCATTTGAGGCACTTTATGGAAGAAGGTGAAACACATTGGTAAGCTAGGATAACCTAATAAACAGAGCAATGGTTGGGCTAGATTTACTCGGGGAAATGGAGGAGAAAATGTTGAAAATAAAACAAAATTTAAAGGCTTCCCAAGACAAGCAGAAAATATATGATGATAAGGGAAGAACTCACAGGGAGTTTAAAGTGGGGGACCATGTATTCTTGAAAGTGAAGGCTAACAGAAATTTCCTGAAGTTTGGAAATTGTTCAAAGTTGACAGCTCGCTATTGTGGGTCGTTTGAAATCCTAGAGAGGATTGGGCCTGTAGCATACATGATTGCCTTGCCTACATCAATGACCATTCATAATGTATTTCATGTATCATTGCTTAAGAAATATATACCTGATGCTAATCCTGTTATTGATTGGAATGTGATTCAGGTGGAGCAAGAAGGCACTTTCCAAGTACATCTGGGATGCATTCTAAACCAGAAAATGAAACAACTCCGGAATCAATCCATAGGGCTTGTAAAGGTCCAATGGACCTAGTACGGTCTTGAGGATGCAACTTGGGAGCATGAAGATGCTATGCAAGCAAAATTCCCACATATTTTGAGGCTTTTTGAAATTTTGGTTGTATATGTATACATAATGCACTAAGGACAGTGCATAAATAAGGGGAGGGGATTGTAATTCCCTAGGTTGAACCCCAACTATAAATGCAAATGCAAATGTACTCAATATGGTGAGTTGTTTGATATCAGTTTTGTGTGCACCTTCAATGGCATAGTGCGCACATGTACAATGCACTAAAATGATGAAGTGTGCACATTCCAGAATATCGTGCGCCACAAACTTAAGTGCGCATGATTTTGAGGCCAGGGAGCCTTTGTGTATATGTTGTGTTGTATAGGCTGGTGAGCCAATTATTATAAGTTATGAGGCTTATGTATTGAATTAGGCTGGAGAGCCTAGATGTTAAAGGCTAGTAAGCCTATTTTTGTATATGTCTTATCATTAATATAATACATCATTGTGTGTAGACCGACCATGATAAAAGAGTATGGGGGACTAAACTCCACTAGTTAGGGAAAGGAGGGGATAAAATTTAAGGATAAGGGGCTAAGCTAGGGAGCTTAAGCCAAAAAGTAATATTATATTAATATTCCTTAAAGTATAAAGTATGGATAATTATTTTATCCTAAGTTCTAAATATGGGGACAAGTGGGAAAAAGTAGACCTCAACATGACAAGTGTCAAGTTGGGAACTTGCATACATATAGCTTGGACTTAGTTCATTTTCCCATCATTTAGTCATTCATTCATTCCATCATCATTCACGCACTCATTTAGTTTTCCTCTATACATTTTTGTTACTATAATTGTACCTATACCCATACCCGTACCTGTACTTGGTTAGATTAGAATCTGGACTGAAGAAGTGGGTTGTCAGGCCCGTTGGAGATTGAAGAGGCAGGTTTTCAGGCCCGTGAGAAAATCTCTCTAGGTGAGATAATTGTTGTGAATTAATTCCCAAAGGTGATAAATTGCAACTACAGGGCTCTGAGACTTCTTTTTCGGCCTATTACTGAAGCCCGGAAAGGAAGTGGGGCAGGCGAAGGATTGTTGAGTAGAGAAGGGGCACACTTTCTTGGGTGGGACAGACATGTGGGGAATGAGGGACAGTAGGTTTTTAGTTTGAGTGGGTACCTATGACGGAGTCTTTCCTGTTGTCTGAGATACATTATTCTGTTAGGAATCCCTTTACCCGGGTGGATTTTAGTCCCAACTCAGGGGTGACTCACTGCTGAGAGTGATGAGCAGCATGGTCCAAGGCTAGGAGGTTCGTGGAAGGTCTGCACGCAGTTGGTGATATTCTTACCAACATAAGTTTCAATTGTGTGCTAAATTACATGCTACACTATTATTTATGTGTTTATTTTTATTGGTTTTTCATGTGTGTGGTTTATACCTGTCTTTATATTTATGTGTATTGCCTATCTATGTTGCATGTATATGTTTACTGTTATTTATGTATGAATCTATGCATTTACATAATGTATTTGTCTGTTTTAATTTTTATATATAAAGTTCTGGAAGAGTTTTTGTGTGTATATGTTTTAATTTGCATACAGTTCGAAATTTTTTATGTGGCATAGCCTAGTTGGATGTTGGGGATGTTACATGAAAGGAGGTTTTTGGAACTGTTGAAGTATGTATCCTTCATCAAGGATGAGATAGTTAATATTCATGGGTATTTGAGTGGGTATCCATCTTTCATCAGTGATAAGATTCAATATGGTGATCCCAAAACATTGGAAGAGACCATAAGGCGAGCTAAATGCCTATATGATCAACATAAAGGAAAGCCATCTTTCCAAAAATCTTGGGAAGACAAGAAGAAGTTCAAGATGGAACAGAGGAAGAAGGGGAATAAGCCACCATTCTTCAGAAATTGTCCTCAGGGACATCCAGCTTCTAGAGAGCCCAGAACGTCTAAGACAGGTGGGCAAAGGCCAAGGCATCCACCGATTCAATGTTGGGGTTGTCAAGGAAATCATATGTATAGATATTGTCCCCACAGAAGTGAAAAAGTGAGAGTTGTTGATAATGTACATCAAGAAGAAACAGTGGAGGACATGGGCAGAAATGTACCAAGGATCTATGCATCCCTGGACAACAAGCAAGAAGAGTTTCAATCACACATGATTGAAGTGGAAGGTATGATCAACAACCAAACCATTTCCATTTTAATTGATTCGAGAACTAGTCATAGTTATATATATCCTAATATGGTGGAAAGTTTTCATTTTCCAAGAAGAAAGAATGGAAAATCTTGGTTGGTGTAGTTGGCTATCGGATCCAAAAGAAAATTTAACAAGGTGGTTAAGTCATTTCTAGTGGGCATGAATGGGATGAGAACCAAGGAAGATTTGAACATCTTGCCTTTGGGTTCCTATGAATGTCTAATTGGGATGGATTGGTTGGACCAACACCATGTTTTCTTAAAATGTCATAACAAGACATTTACTTTTCTGGATGAGGAAGGGAACCTAAGGACAGTGCAGGGAATTCCCAGGGTAGTAGTTTTTAGAGAAATTTTAGCATTGTAGCTGAAGAAATGTTACAGAAAAGGTTGTCAATTATTTGCATCTCATATGGAATAAAAACCTAACGATAAGGTGTCAAATATTGAATATTATGCAGTCCTAAAGGATTTTGAGGAAGTATTTAAAGAAATACTAGGATTACCCCCTAAAAGAGATATTGATTTCTCTATAAATTTGATGCCTGGAGCAGCTCCAGTATCCAAGACTCCTTACAGGATGAGTACACCAGAACTGAAGGAGTTGCAAATGTAACTTGAAGAGCTTCTGAAGAAGAGGTATATACACCCAAGTGTGTCCCCTTGGGGTGCCTCGGTTTTATTTGTGAAGAAGAAGGATGGAACATTGATATTTTGTATTGACTTTAGGCAGTTGAACAAAGTAATTGTAAAGAATAAGTATCATTTTCCAAGGATCGATGACCTCTTTGATCAATTGAAGATGGAAAAAATATTCTCAAAGATTGATCTCATATCAGGTTAGCATCAAGTAATAATTAAACAAGAAGACATCAGCAAGACTTCTTTCAGAACAAGGTATGGTCATTATGAGTTCACAGTGATGCCATTTGGGTTATCAAATGCACCAACTGTCTTCATGTGTTTAATGAATGGTATTTTCGTAGAATACTTAGATAAGTTTTGCATTGTCTTTTTGGATGGAATTCGTATATATTCCAATTAGGAAGAAGATCATGAGCAACACTTGAAGATGGTATTACAAGTATTAAGGGAGCATCAGTTGTATGCCAAATTGAGCAAGTACACATTTTATCAAAACCAAATTCATTATTTGAGGCATATCATATCTGAGGAAGGGATAGCAGTGGACCCTAAAAAGATTGAGGCCATTAAAGGGTGGTCAACACCTAAGAATGTGATAGAAGTCAGATCCTTCATGGGCCTTGTGGGCTACTACAAAAGATTTATTGTAATATTCTAAAATATTTCACACTCGATTACTTCCTTGCAAAAGAAGGGAGTGAACTTTTAGTGGACATTGGAGTGTGAAAGGAGTTTCCAACACTTGAAGCAATTATTAACTAGTGCTCCAATTCTAAGGATTGTTGATCCAAATGAAGACTTCACAGTATGCACAGATGCATGCAAATAAGGACTTGGTGGAGTCCTCAGTCAAAATGGGTATGTTATATGTTATGAATCAAGGAAGTTGAAGAAGCATGAAAGGCATTATGCCACTCATGATTTGGATTTGGAAGTCATAGTGTGTGCCTTGAACAAGTGGAGACACTACATCATGGGGAAAAGGTTTGAGCTGAGGATAGACCATCATGGTCTGAAATATTTATTCGAACAACCAACTCTAAATGTCAGGCAGAGCAGGTGCTCATAATTTCTCAGTAAATACGAATTTCAAAGGGAAAGAGAACAAGGTGGTTGATGCACTTGGCAGAAGAGTGCATGAGTTGCATGCTACATCCACTAGCATGTAACAATCTGATTTGAAAGACAGAATCTTAGAGGTTGCAAAATTATATTTGCAATACATGGAATTAGTGGAAAAATTACAGCGAGGTATTTTGCAGCATAAAATTGAAGACTACAAGTTGGGGAATGATGAAATTCTCAGGTATAGAAGCATAATTTATGTACCAAATTCCCAAGAATTAAAAATTCTGATATTGAGGGAAATGCATAATGTAACTTATGTTGGACACCCAGGATATCAAAAAAATATTGCAACTGTCAAGAGCCAATACTATTGGCTAGGCATGAAGAAAGAAGTTGTTGAGTACATTGATAAATGTTTGGAGTGTCAAAAGGTCAAGGTTGAGCATAAAAACCCAATTGGGTTGTTGCAACCATTATTTATCCCTGAGTGGAAATGGGAAGTGGTAACAATGGAATTCATCACCAAACTGCCCAGAACAAGCAAGCATCATGATTCAATCATGGTAGTGGTGGACAAGCTTACCAAAGCTGCCCATTTCATTCCAGTGAAGCTTACTCACAAGAAAAATAACATTGTTGATATTTTTGTGAAGGAAATTGCTCAATTGCATGGTATACCCAAGACAATTGTGTCTGACAGATACCCACAGTTTACCTCAAAGTTCTATAAAGGTTTATTCAAAGGATTTGGAACAAATTTGAATTTTAGCACAGCTTATCATCCAAAATCTGATGGGAAAACAGAGAGGGTGAATCAAGTGATTGAGGTGTTGAGGATGTATGTAATGGATAAACCATCAAAATGGGAAGACTACCTACACTTGGTAGGGTTTTCTTATCACAATGGGTACCAAGCATCTCTAAAGATGAGCCAATTTGAGGCAATTTATGGCAGAAGGTGCAACACACCTGTAAGCTGGGACAACCTAGCAGATAAAGCAGTGGTTGGGCCAGAGTTGCTCAGGGAAATGGAAGAGCAGATGTCAAAAATAAAGCAGAATTTAAATGTTCCTCAAGATGAGAAGAAAAACTATGTTGATAAGAGAAGAACTCACAGGTAATTTAAAGTGGGTGATCATGTATTCTTGAAAGTTAAGGCCAACAGAAATTCCCTAAAGTTGGGAAATTGTTCAAAGTTGGCAACTCGTTATTGTGGGTCATTTGAAATCATAGAGAGGATTGGGCATGTAGCTTATATGCTTTCATTAATTGCATCAATGTCTATTCATAATGTATTCCATGTATCATTTCTAAAAAAGTATATACCTGATGTTAATCATGTCATTGATTGGAATGTGATTCAAGTGGAGCAAGAAGGAGCTTTTCAAGTGCATCTGGTGTGCATACTAGACCGAAAAATCAAGCAACTCTGGAATCGAACCATAGAGATAGTAAAGGTCCAATGGACCTGGTACAGTCCTAAAGATGCAACTTGGGAGCACAAGGATTCTATGCGGGAAGAATACCCGCATCTTTTTGATGTTTTTTAAAATTTTGATGGTAATATGTAAATATGATGCACTGAGGACAGAGCATAAATAAGAGGAGGGGCATGTAATGCCCCAAGACTGAGCCCCAGTTGAATTGTAAACATGTTTTATAGGCTCGTGAGCTGGGTGATTATAAGCTAGGAGGCTTATGTGATGATTAGGTCGGAGAGCCTAGAGTCTAAAGGCCAGTGAGCCTATTTTTGTATATGTAAACACTCATATCATTAATATAATACATGGTTATGTGTAGACTAACCACGATAAAAGAGTATGGGGGACTAAACTCCACTAGGAATGGAAATGGAGGGGCTAATATCCTAGGAAAAGGGGCTAAGCTAGGGGGCTTATTACCAAAGGAATATTATATTATTATTCCTAAAAGACTAAGGCAAGGATAAATCTCATATTATCCTAAGCTCTTATGTGAAGGGAAATGATCTAGAAGTGGAGAGGAGAAAGCTCCTAGAGGTCTATGTGTCAATCAGGGTGCATGCAGTTATATGTGGGGAAAACTTGATCATTAGGGACCATTCTCCCTAGTCACCTGGGCATTTTTCATGATTTCACCAGTCTACCATTGTTTCACACTGAGACCTCCATCATTTGACCTCTACAACCTAGAAGTTGTACCCAGTACCTCCCTATCACAGGTAGCATACATGTACTGTACTCAAGCCAGTACTATATTGTACCCAAGCCAATATTGTTCCTTAATTTCTTCTGGTTGTTTCCATCATCTATTCCATACCCGTTTTCTGTCGTTACCTTCACCTGAGCCTGTATCTGGTTGACTAGAGAGTTGGATTGAAGAAGCGGGTTGTCAGGCTCGTGGGACTGAAGAGGTAGGTTTTCATGCCTATGAGAAACTCTCTCAAGGTGAGATAGTTTGTTGGGAAAGTAATTTTGTGAGGGATCCCAATTGTTGCTATAGTGCTATGAGAATTCTTGTCTGACTTGTTATTGAATCCTTGGAAGGGAAGTGGGACAGTCGAAGGATTGTTGAGAAGAGAAGGGGCACATTTCTTGGGGTGGGAACGGCATGTGGGGAATGAGAGGCTATAAGCTATTAGTTTGAGTTGGCTCCTGGAAACAAGATCCTTTATGTTGCCTTATTTGTCTCAGCCTAGCCTAGGAATCCCTTTACCCGGGTGAAGTTTAGTCCTAGCTCGGGGGTGACCCACTGCTGAGAGTGATGAGCAGCATGTTCTAAGGTTGGGAGTATTGTGAAAGGTCTTCACACAGTTGTTGTACTTCTCTAAAATATAAGTATCAATTGTGTATCAATTTACATGATGTGTATTTATACATATGTTATATTTATGTGTATTGCATGTGTATGTTGTATGTATGTGTTTACTGTTATTTTCCACATGAATTTGTGTAATTGCAGAATGTGTTTTTCTGTTTAAAGTTATATATGTAAATAGATGAAATTATTGTAAGTTCTTAAGTGGCATGACCCATTCTGGGTAGGCTGGGTTTGTGACAGATATGGTTTTATCTCAAAGTTCAAAGTTTTTATGTGAATCTTTTTCTTATCATCCATAATATTAAGAAGTTCAAAATGTTTATCTATTTGGTTAACCCAGGTAAAGACTTTTGTTCCATCAAAATTATTTATTCAATCTTGAGAAAGTTGAATTTAGGACCCCCATCGTAATTAAATCCATTATTAGAGTTAAATCCACTTGAAAATTGTTTATTCGACAAGTTGTTCAACCTGAATACTACCTTTATTTTCATGAGTTTCTTGCATTTTGATATCTCCTTTAGGGAGTCTCTCATCTAGAGCATGAAAGATCATGGAAAACAAGGAATTTCTCAATTCCTTCATGGATTTTTGTATTTCTTATTTATTTTCATCCATATTCTTATCCATCTTATTTTCCATTTCATCCATCTTGTGTTCCATATTTCTTTTCGTATTTTCATCCATCTTGTGTTCCATATTTCTTTTCATATTTTCATCCATCTTGTGTTCCATATTTCTTGTCATCTCTTCCTTATTTTCATCCATCTTTGCTTTCATGACATTATTACTTTCATTCATGTTCTTGTCCATTTGTTCCCTATTTTCAATTATCTTGTTTTCCATTTGTTCCCTATTTTCAATGATCTTCCTTTCCACTTAGTGATAAATATCTTGAATTTCATCTTGAGTCATGGTTGATCTCTCTAGAGTTTTAGTACGTGAATTAAATTTTGGAGGAGCCTTTGGATCCATGTGAGAAAATAATAATTCTCTTCTTTTTCCTCTTTATCACAAACTTTTAATCACCAAAAATAGATCTTCTAATAAAAATTTATGACAATTGCAAGTTACATACCTTTCAAACCCTTAATTTGGAGTTTGTACTCCTAGTTGACTTTCCTTCTGATGTAGTTATGAAATTTCATCCCTTCTGAGTCTAAAATTTTTTCTTGTAATACTTTGGTATACATTGTTTGCAACTCCATAAGTATGACCAAAATTTGATGTGTCAAGTGAAAGTTATGGTAACTTTCCCAAACCTTGCTGATTTTTAGAATTTTTTGGAGAGAAAACTTGTACAGTATTCCACGTGTCCAATATTTAATACATGTCTATGAAATTTGTACCACCTATATGAAAATATTTCTTCTCAGTATCCACCAAGTTTCATTGTCTAAAACCTCCCAGAAAATAAAATAAAAAAAATAATAAATATATATATATAGAAAATCCCAAATGATTAGTTTAAAAATAAATTTAGGATGAGTAAAAAACCATATCTTCCATAAGATATATGTATGAAAGTATAATGACCCAGAAGATGACATTTTTACCATAGGTACCTTGATATATATTTTAAGTAACCTCCAACTTTCTCTATCTGTGTCGGTGAAGAAAAAAATTATAGCGAAAATTCTAAGATGGCTCACTTGGAGAAGAAAAAACCTAGGATCGATGCTTTGATACCAAATGTTATGATCAAACACCTTAAAAAATGATAAAAATTCAATGAATACAGTCCACTTCGAGGGGGAAACCTCCTTCTACAATATATCCAGTTCACAATACAATATGAGATGAGATAAGACGATCCTAAGACTAGGTCTCCTTGGTATATATATAGGAGATTGTGGGTACAATTAAAATGAAAGGGTATAATGAAGGGTTCTAGATGGCATACAATTATAACACTATAAGTGTAATAATTCAATATCTAGGACTTAATAAGGAGCTTTACACAGAACATGGGGCTTTTTCTAGGTCTTAACATGGCCCCTTATTAATCCCTAGATATTGAATCATTACATTTATAATGTTATAATTCAATATCTATGGATTAATAAGGGGTTTTACACATAACATAGGGCTTTGTCTATGTCTTAACAAACCCCCTATTTTAAATTCCTTCATCAATGCTACACTAATTCCCTACATGTAAACTATGTTAGCTCAAGCATGCAAATCACATAATTAACATCAGAAACACTTAAGACCAAGAATATATTACATCCATTTGAGATTAATAAAATGATTCATTTAGATAATCATGAATAAGAAACATCTAAGTTGATCATCAAAAGTACTAACATTTTTAGGAAAGTCTTGAGTTTGTGAGGAAAAATGTATCAAAATTAAGGCACGAGATGCACAATAAAATAACAATTTGAGGTCCCATCAAATGGTCCTCATGTATACACATCATTTCAGGAGTACTGTGATGTAGAGGACTTTGAGAAATGTAGTATTTTGGACCATTGATCGACCCACTTCCATCCAACTATCCAAATTCATTTGATTTTCTTATTTATGCATAAAACTTTGAATGGAACCCAAGGTAAATCACCACATGATAAAATCGGTGATTTTATTAGTGGAATGGGCTTATTTCTCGTGTCATTAAATAATAGTTAAGCTAGTTGGTTGGTTTATTAAAGGGACACATGAACTTGAATAAAGAGGGCATTAAGTCTTGTGGTAGAAGGAATTAATCAAGAAATGGATGAGAAAATTTAAAAAGGGGGGCTTTTATCCTTTTCTAATTGTTATCTTTAAAAAATACAAAGAGCATAAAACTCGGCTCTATCATTAGTTCCTTTTCATGCAACATACTTCATGTGTAATTAATGGGGAGGCTACAAAGATAGGATAGCTCCTACTCCACATATGTCTAGTACACCTTGACAAGCTCCGTTGAAAAAGCCCCATGCTTTTGCTTGATTAATACAAGGTTCCTTTACACATCAATGAGGTATGTCCTTTAAATTATTCCAACTACTTTTAAAGGATAAACTAATTTTATGGGCTACTTGCATTGGATTTTATCCCAGCCTTGAAAAATCATGTTATTTCTTGAGAGCTAGATTCCCCAAATCACAAAGCAAGACAAATTCTTAAAGGTTTCTTCAATTTAAGTCAGTTATTATGATTTGTTTGTGCCAGATGAGAATAAAAAATTTCATTCTAGATAGCCCTTGAAAAATAACATGTAACAAAAATATAATCCACCATTTCTTCATTACATTTACATAGGACACATCTACTAAGACCATAGAAATTCTTGTTTTTTCGATTATCCCAATTAATAATTTTATTTTCCAAAGAAAAATTCTTGATTTGAGAGGGATTTATAATTTTCATATTATCTTCCACCCCACACTCTTTCTTCTGACAAAACTTCCTCCCTTTTTGTTGAGTAGTCCAATTTGGTTGCATATTCTCTTGTACTTTTATTTTTTGACCATTTGATTGCATCCTCTTGATTAAAAGATTTATTGCACTATGTTTTAACAAATTCATATAATCCACACATTCCTTTGATTCCCCACTCACCCACCCCCTCTTTAAGTTCAATGATGTTGTTGATTTCTAGATTTGAGACGATGCATTTGATCCATTGGGAATTGAAGCTTATTTCAGTGAAAAAATCCTAATGTATGTAAATAATTTATGAGAGATTATGACAACTTATAATTTACTTTACATTGAATCTAAGGATCTTCCCGAACCCTCACTTTATTTCATTTTTCTACTTTCCATGTTGTCCAATTTCCTATTAAGATAAGTTCCCAAATTGATTATATACAATCATAGCACCTTGAAAAAGTTTCCTTTTGATATGAACCATTCTTCCATTGATTTTCCCTTTCTGTATTTTTTCTTCATAACTTGGCCTCATAATTCTTCATTATAGATAAGCCTCCAAAGGATTTTTTCAACTAGATCTTAATTAAATACATACATATTCTTCAAATCCCAATCTCCTCCTTCCTTTGTATTTGCAACTCTTGACCATTCAACCAATGGAATTTCGTCTTTTTCTCTTTTCCATGTCCATAAAAATCTAAAACATTTTTTCCTAATTTTATCTAGGATCACTTTGGAATAGAAACTATGGACATCTAATACACATGAATACTCTCTGAAGAAACCTTGATCATAAATAATTTGCCTCATCTAGATAGTCATATGTTACACTAGATGGAAATTCTTGCTTCTATTCTAGTATACAACCACAACTGATCACCATATTTATAATCATTTGGTTTTAATTTAAAACCTATATATTTTACACCTTCCTCCATTTTCTAAGATAATTTGGAATAACTTAATATTTTTTATTTCACCTCTTCAATTGCTTCATTGAACATTAATAATGACTTAGACACGTTTACTTATATTCATGTAGCTTTACAATAAATGTCCAAGACCTACTTAAAACTTTTCAATTTCTTGTTGGAACTTTGAACAAATATTATAATATCATCAACAAACAATAGGTGTAAGGTCACTATTGACTCTAAGATTTTGATCCCTTTTATACCCCTTATACTCTTTATATATTTTAACATGTTTAAAACTTCAACTACAAATAAAAATAAAAAGGGGGATAAGGGATATCCTTGTCGTAGGCCCCTTGATGCTTTGAAAAACCCTAATGGAGAGTCATTTATGATAACAACATATGAGATGGATTTCAAGAAACCCATGATCCAATTTATATTCCACAAATTCATTCATATCTAAAGGAGGAGCAACCTAAGGTATAACCAATTTACCTTTTCATAAGATTTGGCCAAGTCACTTTCATCATCACTGCTAAAAAAAATTGAACCTTTACTTAGCGTACTCCTTCCTGAGCTATACCAACTACATCATGGATTTTCTTATTGAAGAGAAATATGAATTTTTCCTTTAAAATCACACCAAATAGAATACCTTAAAGCCCATTAGCAGTAATATTAGAAATGATTTTATAGAAAACATTGCATAATGAAATAGGTCTATAAGCTTCAAAAGTTTCAAAATATTGTTTCTTTGGAATTAGGGATATGAAAGTTGAAGAAATCCCCGTGGTCACTTCACTTGAGAATCCACCATAACATGGAAAAATCTGTATATTCCTCAAGGGATAAACTACTATTATTTATTATTCATTGGCATGTCATGAGATACAATGACTTGCATATAAATACACATAGGAATTATAAGGAATGTCCTTTGGGAAAAGGTATGACTATCATTATTTACAATATAATAAATATATAATAATGATTTATATAACTACTTAATACAAAATAATTTATACGTTATTACATACGGGTAATATACTTTAGGCATATTACAAGTCTTCCCCCCTTAAAATTATTTGTCCTCAAAGCATATGCAATGGAAACACTTATGTTTTTGTACTAGCATGTGACACCTTCTCATTATTCACAGTTCTTGAAGTTGTGATACTTGACAATACAAGACAATATGATCTTCTAAGCGTCGAGTAGAATTTTCAAATTGTAAGAGGATCTAACCACCCTAATTCAATCTTCTGCAAAATTGCGTGGAAACGTCTTCTATGATTTGGAAAATTATAAGATTCCACACTTGAGCTTCTCTTCAATATAAAAGGGTCTTTACTTATCTTCTCATATTTATTTCATATTTGGTTACCTTTTTTAGTATTATGATGACTTTTATAATTTGGATGATGATAAGGCATCCTTGCATATTATATTTGGAAACCTAGTCTTTTGATAATTTTGATGATATGTTGGTTGATAATATTTCGTTTGGATCTGTATTGGTTCCTTCCATAGTTTGGATTTTTACAGTTGATGACTTCTTTATTTCAATGGAATCATCCATTGTTTCTTTATTCATTAGTGAATTCTTGCTAGTAAGTTTCTTTAGTGTTTCTTGTTGAAACGTCTTTTGACTTTTTAACTTCTTAATATGTGCAATCAATTTTTGGCTATGATTATCAATGCGAGAAATTTATTTATCTTTATCTGTGATAAATTTTTCAAATTTCTACATTTTCTGCATTGGATTTTGATTATCTTGGAGGATTGTTGGGTTTTTATATTCTTTGCAATGAAATTCTAGTCAAGGTGGATCGATGGGTAGTGAAATTCGAAGGTCGAAGTGTTCAACCGAGAAAATTCAAATTCGAAGTAATCGACAACAATTAGAAGAGGTCATCAGGAGGTCAAGACTGAATGAAGGTCGATTGGTAATCCAACCGGTAGTCAATTGTAACATAATTATGAGATTCACAAGATTTGTAACCAATGATCTGCGTGAATCTGTAACCAATTTTGGGCAACTTTATTTAGGGTTTTTCCTACTATAAATCTTATAAATAAGGTGTGTTGTATTTATATTAAGTTGATCTTCATGCTAATCTTTAGCAGTAGGTTGTTGTTCATGTAGATGTAAGATGAATTGGCTACATGGTTGTTCTTATGAAAATAAAGAGGGTATGATGTTGATTGTGTCTTATATGTATACCAAGGTTAGGAATGTAAACTTTTATTCTGAATGAATAAGACAAAAAGAGAAAAATATGCTCAAGGAATTTTGGTTTTCCCGTTTGGGTTTATAGGGTAAAATATTTATGTTCTATGTGATTACTTTGTCATTTACTTTCTTGTTTAAATTTGTCTTCCTCTCTTCTATTAGGTTAAATTAGTGTGAAAGTATATTTTCCTAACATGTGGTATTAGAGCTTGGTTTGAAAATATTGGATCTGAGCTAAACCCTAGTTCTAGTAAGAGTCGTAAGTCAAATATCTTTAAAACTTTTGTCTGAAAGAATGGAAAGTAGCTCGAGGATAGAGATTGAAAAATTCGATGGGCATAATTTTGATCTTTGGAATCTTAAAATTGAATATCTCCTCGTAGATCGAGAACAATATGCATCAATCTATTCAGGTACCATTATGACAGGCATGTCGAGAGAAGAATGGGAAAAAATCGAAAGAATGGCAAGGAATATGATTTGATTGTGTCTTGCATATTTAGTGTTGTTGAATGCCTCATGTGAAGACTCAGCTAAGAAACTATGAGACAATTTGGGAAGCTTGTACCAGTTGAAATCCCTAGTAAATAATTTGTTCCTTAGAAATAAATTGTATCTTATGAGGATGAGTGATGGTAGTTCGATAACTAAGCATTTAAATGCATTTAATACCATAATAAGCAAGTTCTCGTATGTAGATATCAAAATCCCTGAGGAGGAGAAATGTATTATCCTATTGTGTTATTTTCCGGACTCCTCGGATAGCTTAGTCGTGGCTATAGGGAGTAATTCAACCACATTAGTGTTAGAAGACGTGGTTTCATCTCTATTGTCAGAAGAAATGAAAAGGAAGAACATGGAAGGATCGATCAAAGATGTTTTAGTGGTGAGAGGTTGATTGGTTGTCAGAGATAAAGGAAAATTCTTTGATAGATATTCTAATTCGAAGGGTAAATATAAATCCCCAATTCAATTGACGAGAAGATGGTGGAAATGCAGTAAAGTTTGGACTTATAAAAGGGACTGCAAGTCGAAGTCAATTGAAATCAATACAGGATCCAATGAAAAGTGGTTGACTGAGAGAAAGACTACTCCATATAAAAAAGGTGATGTATACCTGGCATTGACCAGTACACAGTTGGATCAAGATGTTTTGTTGATTGACTCATAAGCATAATATCATATGACACCACATAGAGAATGGTTATTTGAATATGAACAATATGAAGGAGGATATTTGTTCTTGGGGGATGACTCTATAGCCAAAATTGTTGGATGAGGAAGAGTCCAACTGATATTGTCGGATGGGAGGAGTAGAACCCTTCCAGGTGTGCTACATATTCTAAGTTTGGAAAGAAACCTGATATATGTCAATGAGATGGGTGATGCAGGAGTGCACACTCTATTTCAGAAGGATACGTGCAAAATAGTCAGAGGTGTGATGGTATTAATGGAAGGATTTCGGTTTGGAAGCCTATACACATTATTAGGGAATGTCAACTCGACTAGATGCAACAACATAATTGTTCCTGAAGTTGACTCGACTTTGAATCAACTCAACTCATCTCGGGATGAGTTGATTCCAACGGACTCAACAAGTCTTCGTCAAATTGACTCGATGGTGTTATGTCACGAGAGAATGGGACACATTGGCAAAAGAGGACTTCGAGCTATGTGCAATAAAGGTATGGTCAAGGATTTCCTTGACTGTAATTTAGAACTTGATTTTTGTGAACATTGTATATATGGAAAACAAAGTCAGGTGAGGTTCCCATTTGGCGAAACAAGGGAAAATGGGATTCTAAAATTGGTTCATAGTGATGTAATTGACCCTGTAACAGTGCCTTCATTTGGTGGATCCATGTATTATGTCTCCTTCATATATTATTTTTCTAGGAATACATGGATATATTTTCTGAGGAAGAAATTAGAGGTTTTTGGAGAAATTCAAAGAGTTTAAATCTCTTGTAGAAAACCAGATAGTAAAAAGATAAAGGTGTTGATAATTGATAACGGTGATGAATTTTATGGAAAGGATTTTGTGCATATATGTAATAAATGTGGCATAGCATGCCAAAATACCACACCATATTCCCTACAACAAAATGGAGTTGTTGAAAGAATGAACAGAACATTGATGGACAAGCAAAGAAGAATGCTCAATGGTGTTGGGCTCACACAAGAATTTTGGGCAGAGACAGTGAACACTACAAAATATCTGGTGAATATGTCTCCTTCGTCAATGCTAGTCAACTCAAATCTGCATGAGGTATGGTCTAGTAAGAAGCCTTCGCTTTCAAATCTCAAAGTATTTGGTTGTGATGCATTTGTTCATGTTCCCAATAAAAAAAAGAGTGAGTTGGACAAGAAGGAAATCAAGTGTATTTTCATTGGTTACAAAGAAGGAGTGAAAGAATATAAGTTGTGGGATCCTACATCAAGGAAAAAAATGTACAATTGAGATCTAGTCTTCAGAGAAGTTAGAGGGAATTATAAGTCTAAAGTGGTTCAAACGGATAAAAATACATAGAAGGTAAGGTTTGAACTGAGGAAAGACGAAGATGATTCAAATGATTCGACTAAATCAGATAAATAGGTGGAACAACCGACCCCAGTTGTAAGGAGGTACAAACAAGTAAGAAAACCATTTGAAAGTTATAATATGTTTAACTTTCATTGAGAATTTGTGTTAACTGCCATTGACGAGGAGCCCAAGTCAGTTAGGGAGGCAGTCGACTTGGAAAAAGTTAAACTTTGGAAGGGCATTGTGATCGACGAAATGAAATCCTTGTATAATAATGATATGTGAGATTTGGTCAAGTTACCTATCTAAAGAAATCGCGTCAATAGAAAGAGGGTATTCAAGAATAATATGAATGCATCAGGTCAAGTCAAGAAATTCAAATCTCGACTGGTATCGAAAGGATATTCCCAAGTCTAAGGAGTCGACTTCGATTATATTTTTCCCCTATTGAAAAATTAACTTCAATTAGAGAACTAATGTCTCTGGTTGCAACATTTGATCTTGAAATAGAGAAAATGGATGTGAAGTTAGTGTTCCTACATGGGGACCTAGAAGAATAAATCTATATGAAACAACCTGAAGCATTTCTAGTAAGGAGTAAGAAAGAGCTAGTGTTCAAATTGAAAAGTTCCCTTTATGGTCTAAAGAAATCACCAAGGATGTGGTATCAAAATTTCGACACATACATCCTTAGTTTGGGATTTGTGAGAAGGAAATTTGATCATTACATATATTCCAAGGAAGAAGGTGGGTGTTTCATATATGTATCATTGTATGTCGATGGCATGTTGTCGATCAGAAACGGCATGAACACAATAAATAAGGTGAAGAAGCATATATCCTCCAAGTTCAACATTAAGGATCTTGGTGTAACAAAATTCATTCAGGGAATGGAGATCAAAATAGATCGAGAAGCTAGAAATATTCGATTGAATCAGAAGAAGTATATTGAAACAATCTTGAAATGTTTCAACATGCAGGATTGCAAACCTGTAAAGGTGCCAATTTCTATGGGAACAAGGTTAAATTTTGAACAGTGCCCAAAGATAAATGAAGAAATATAGTACATGGCATGTGTTCCCTATGCAAGTGTTGTTGGTAGTCTAATGTATGTAATGGTCTGCACTCAAATAGACATTTCCCATGCAATAGGAGTGTTAAGTAGATACAAGTCCACACCTGGAAAGGAGGACATGAAATTTGTCACGAGAGTATTCAAGTATTTGTGTAGCACAAAATGTTATGATATATGCTATCAAGAAAAACTTGGAGCTGACAATGAAGCAGATGTACATGGGTTTGTCGACGCCAACTGGGCTGGAGATATGGATCGATGAAGGTTGACCTGTGGATATGTGTTAAATATGTTCATTGGAGCAATCATCTGAATGAGTAAGTGACAGTTGGTCATAGAATTGTCAATAACAGATGTTCAATACATGGCAGGCACTTATGGAAGCAAAGAAGTAGTATGGTTGCAAAATTTATGTTCGAGGATCGTGTTTGAGAAGAGAGCTATGAAGATAAATTGTGAAATCCAAAGCACAATATTTCTAGAAAATAACCCAACTTATCATTCCAAGACTAAGCATATTTACGTACAATACCATTTCATAAGAGATGTGGTGGAAAGTGACAAGGTGTTGCTGGAGAAAGTAGACATGTTGGAAAATATAACAGAATCTTTGACCAAATCTATGAGTGTTGTGAAGTTCTCTTGGTGCAGAGAGGTAGTGGGCATTGTTTCCCTGGTTCTGTGACCAAAATTTTAGGAAACTCTCGATTCAGCAAAGAAGACAACAAGTGGGAGAATGTTGGGTTGTTATATTCTTTGCAATGAAAGTCTAGTCGAGGTGGATCGACTGGTAGTGAAATTTGAAGGTCGAAGTGTTTGACCGAGAAAATTAAAAGTCGAAGTAATTGAAAGCAAGTTCAAGAGATCAACCGATAAGAGGTCACCAGGAGGTCACTTGGAAACTAAATGAAGGTCAAATGGTAATCCGAATGGTATTCAACTTTAATAGAATCCCAAGATTCACGGAATTTGTAGCGAATGATCTGCATGGATCTGTAACCTATTTTGGGTGCCTTTCCTTATGGTTTTTCCTAATGAAAACCCTATAAATAAGACATGTTCTATTCATATTAAGTTGATCTTCCTTCTAATCTTTAGCATTAGGTTGTTGGTCATGTATATGTAAAACAAATTGGCTACAGGGTTGTTCTTGTGAAAATCAAGAGGGTATGATGTTAATTGTGTCATAGGTGTAGACCAAGGTTAGGCAGGTAACATTTTATTATGAATGAATAAGGCAACAAGAGAGAAATATGCTCAAGGAATGTTGGTATTATCATTTGAGTTTCCAATGTAAAATCTATCTGTTCTATGTGATTACTTTGTCATTTACTTTCTTGTTTAAATATGTCTTCCTCTCTTCTCTAAGGTTTAGTGTGGAAGTATATTTTCCTAACAAGGATCACCTTTGAGATATCTTTAAGGTCTTATGATGCTACTGAATCTGACTCTAATGTATTTTCATGTAATTTTTTCTTATTCTTCTTATAGTAGAATGTCAAAAACTTCTTCTTCATCTTTAAGATGAAATTCCCCAGGGTTTCCATCCAAGTTGAACCTATAATTATGTCATTGTTATGTCTCCACAAGGATTTAATAGTGAATTATGATACAAAAGTATAATCTCCAATGTTTAGTCGTAAATCACTTATGTCATATTGGTTCATGTCCCAAAAGTCTAGCTTTTCTATTATATTTTACTTAAGAATCAATAACTGGTAGATAATTTGGTACTAACATAATTATTACATTCAACATGAGCGATAGAAATAGTAATATCCTTCCCTACAAGTGTCCCTTTGATTCCAAGAAGCACTCAATCATAATTTATTATGGTTTCAAGAAATCTTCCTATTTTTTCATTATTAGACTCCATTTTATTTTAACCAAAATTTCATAATATTTCACTTAATCTTAGAAACTTTATAACTTAGGGATTATTTTTATAATACCCTTTATAATTGAACTTCGGAATATATGTTATTGTACCCCAATGAGGTTAGAGGAGGAGTTTCTGAGATTTGTTATTTGTGATGAGGTCACAGGAGGAGTTTTTTAGATTGGTGTCCGCATTCATGTTTATTGTAAAAAGGCCTTCAGAGCCTTATTGTAATCATCTTCTTGTGAATGAGAGTAGTCGTCACATAGCCTCTTAGATATAATCCGCCACCATTCCAGGAAGATTTCTTTTCACTGCATTTTACAGTTTCAGCATATTTCCTTATTGAATAGAATCTAGTTTTATTGTATCTTTGTTATTCTATGTTTAACATAATAATAATCTGTATTCATTTCATTTTCTCATAAAATCTGGATCATTGGTGTCAGAGCGGTCTACTCCTTGTCATTCTTAATGCATGTCCCCAACGAGGTCGGGGTACAAAGAATTGGGTCTCGAGCTTGTTTCTCTTGAGGACAAAATCTCTTGCATGCCCAAGCGACCTCTCATGGTGGGAGAAAAGAAATACGATGGGATAGGAGATCCTTTCAAAAAATTTCTAAAGGAATCCCTCACACAAAAGAGGAACGAGATGATGGCTAGTTTCGCGTAAATCCTTCGATGGCTGCCAACAGGCGACCCATATTCCTCGAGTGGAGGCTCTGCCCCCTTCAAGTTACAAATAAACTTTGATATTCCTATTTGAAGGTGAAATAGACGCAGATGTTGTAGACAAATGGTTGAATCTACTCGAAGGGTGTTTTTCTATCCATAACTTTTCAAATAGAGAAAATATTACTTTTGTGCTCCTCAAAGTCGTTCCCCGTGTCAAATATTGGTGGAAAACATTTTGTGATCAAAAGGAAACAGAGGAACCCTCATTATTTGCATTCGCGGTACCTAGGAGTCCTTCAAGGATGTTATTAAGGAACAATACTAACCTGTCGAAAGTTACGATGGCCTGTATACAAAATGGACCACACTACAGTAGGAAAGAGATCAAGCAGTGCCAGATTTCACAAATATCTTCCATACCTTGTGCACCAAGATGGGTATCAAAGATTCTGAGCGACATATGGTGTTCAAGTATCACGATGGTTTGCATGGATACATCCAGGTTGAAATGGAGTTTCTCTACATCTCATCCTTGGGCGCGTCCTATCGATATGTCGTCAAAATCGAGCAGAAGCTTAAACAAAAGACGTAGAAATTTGGGCCTGGGAACCCCTCACCACAAAAGCAAGGAAAGGGTGGCCCCAACCCGCAGAACAAAGGACAAAGAAAATATGGATAGCCTTAGGACAACCATTCCAAGTCGTAAGCAAAGAAGGACATCGGAAAGACAAAGAAACATATCGGGAAGTGGTGTGACTTCCATAAGAGCCCCTAGCATAACACTGTTAATTGTTGATCAAAGCAGTCACTGGTGGCTGAGGTTAAAGCCTCTAAATCAGATGTGGTTTCTGACTCTGAGTCAAAACCAGAAAGTGGGAGATGAATCATTGACGCAGAACCCATTGCCACTGTTTCTACCACCAAGCTCTAGCTCAGTGAACCAGATGAGCCAGAGGAAGGTGAGCACCTTTTTCATTCACGGATTTTGGTCAAGGGCACCCCACTGCACTTCATCATTGATAATGGTAGCCAGAAGAACCTCATCTCAGCAGAGGTCATCAAGCGGCTAGACCTACCGACAATGTTGCACCCGCATCCCTACACTATTGGATGGCTCTACCAAGGAAGCGATCCTTGCATCAGCGAACAGTGACGCCTATCATGTGGCATCAAGCCCTTCAAAGAGGAGGTATTGTGTGATGTTTCTCCTCTCAAAGTTTGTAATGTTCTTTTGAGCCAACCCTATTTATGGAAACGTTATGTTGTATATGAGTCTAGGCCTAGCAGTGTTATTACTACTTTGGAATGGAAATTGTACAGGATACCTGAGGTAGTCCCACCTAATGTTATTTCATTGATCTTTGTCAAGTAATGCAGGAATGTCATCTCTCAGATCAGAAATTTTTTCTTCTTCGTGATTTTCTCTCAGAGTGAGGGAAAGATCGCAGCCACATCTAGGGCCTTCGTGGCCGACCTCTCCACACAGCAGAAGCAAGTGGATAAGGTCGTGGAAGAATACTCAGATATATTCTCATCACCTATATGTTGGAGTTACTTCACACACACCTAGGATTTCTTTTTGCTAAGGTTTTTCCTTGTTTATTAGTCATAATTAGTCATTATCCAGTCTCCTATATTTTAGGAGAGAATATTCCACCTGTAGAATATTCTCTTTCAATTGACACTTCAGTTTGACTAGTTGAGTTGAGTTTAGATGTTGCATTGGGATCATCACCATGCAACATTGGGATCATCACAATGCTAATTCAAACTTGCCTTGGGATCATCACCAAACTGGCGCATTAGCCTTGATTCCCTGAGTTAACTCCTCACTACTCTCTGTTCAGTCAGTTAACTGAAGACTAGTTGACTAGTTAACTCAACTAGGTGGCAGTTCACTCCCGTAACTGCCTGAGAGACTAGACTAAGTGGAAATTCACTCTTGTAACTATTGGTGTGTGTCCAGATCACTCTAGAACACCACTATGGCGCATTTTTTTACCTCTAGTGCAAACTCATTGAGCTATACAGAGTATATCACGTGTAAACTATTCATTTTTTACAACGGTTAATGAGAATTCTTCCATTCTTTCTCTCCTTCTTATTCTTTCTCCAATTCTCTCTGCAAATGTGTGTATTATTATTTATCTAGATCTATTATATGCAGGTTCAACACATTTACATGGTATCAGAGCCGACAGGCTGCTAAGCAAAAGCTACACCAAAAACATTTGTAGGTACAAAAGATTGAAGACAGCGGAAAGATGGAATTCCAAAAAGAATTCATTCTTACACCTTACAACTATTTTTCATGGAAGGAGAAAATAGCCATACATCTCCAATCCAGAGGGTTTTATAGGTTAACTATAAATACAGATACAGATTCGACATCAGCCATAGAAAAATCCAAGTACTTAAATTGCATGGATGAGGCACTCGGAACAATTTGTAGTCTTATTTCTCATGATCTCCTTTTTCACATATCTTCCTGTAAGACTCCCAATGAAGCCTAGAAAACCTTGGAAGGGATATTTGGAAAATAGGATGAGATGAGGGGACACATGTTGGAGGTGGAGCTGCTCACATTGGATCCAAAAATCTTTGACAATATCCAAGATTTATTTACAAAATTCAAGGATTTACTGTCGCAACTCAAAGCTTGCGGGGTTGATAAATGGGCGGAGGAGAAACAAATGGTTCTCACAATTCTCTCCAATATTGGTCCTGAATTCTCTGTATACGTATCCACATTCCATACAGTCATATTCACCTCTGGAGCCACCTGGAAGATGCCTTCTCTTGTGGACTTTATTGAATCCCTAAAACAAGAGAAAACCAAGCTCATCATCATGGGCACAATCAAAGGCCCAAGGGCACATGCACTCACTTTGCATGATGGAAGCCACAAATATCAGAAATCTAAAGATAAATATAAACGAAAATCTCATGCACATTCGAAGAAGGAAGGGTACACAAAACCCTTCACCGATGCCTCTAGATCCAAAGGGGAAAAGGGGAGAAATGCATGTACTATCACAAAGAATTCCATTCGGAATCTGCATGCATGCAAAAACAAATAGATCTGATGTCTCAAATACTTCAGCAAAACAACCTTGGAGATCGCATCCTCAAGGGTGCCAAGAAGAAGAAGCCAGAAGATCCAAATTCCAAGAAAGGTAATTCTAGCCATGCCTTGATTTCCATCAACTCCTCTCCCGATGCTTGGATCGTTGATTTGGGAGTATCACATCACATGGATGTGTTCGACAACACAGGTATTCCAACAGAGGACGAACACCTTCAGTAACCACTCACATAACCAGATCAAAGATCAACACACCGATGTTTTCACGTGGTAAAACCCCTACGGGGAAACATCCACGGCCCCAGCCAACGCG